>JAQBSW010001150.1:0-147149 GCA_029291075.1 Eudiplozoon nipponicum
TATATATATTGCGTGTTGAGCTTTACATTGTCTGTATGTCATCGTCACTGATGGACCAACATGGGCAGGAAAAAATCGATCAATTGTGTACATAAACAACATTGATTCCACGTTTTTGTTGGGGTCTGAAAGTGAGATTGAAACTGGAATAAACACCAAAAACATGAGTTACAAAATGTCATTATTTGGAGAAATAATATTTTTTTATTTAACGCTTTCTATGAATATAATAACGAATCGTGGAAATATGAAACAATCAGTAACTTATGGCAATTAGCTGCCTCCATGCTTATAAGAATAATATTTTATGCGTAACTCTGTGTTGTTTTTGATAAATTTTATATAACCAAATATAAAAAAGCCTTTGTTGAAGTTTAATATAAACCCCGTGCTTTCCAAATAGCGAATGAACTATTTTACATGGCGTTAATTTGCGTAATTGTGAATACGATAATTCCAATTTTAAAACAATAATTATACTTGTGTCTATCTGTGCGTATATGCCTATGCCTCAAAATGCCTACGTATAATATTGCTGTTCAAAAATAAATGTAAAAAATAAATATCCACAAACAATCATAAATCGATTATATTGAATTATTTATTATATATATGCATATATATATATATATATATATATATATATATATATATATATATATATATAGTCAGTATAAACTAAACATTACATCACGGCAGAGGATATTTGTCCAGTAGATAAGTTTTGTCCTTATAATAGACAGTTCAAATGCTGTCGAGAATTTTCCGCTGATGGGATACGTACCCGGGTAGATTTGCTTTGCAGTTTGTGACCCTATCCACTGCCCAACCGGTACCGCATAGTATACACAATTTAATGTCAGATATCAATTTATAGTTTCTGCTTGGCCTTTTCTTCAGGTGAAGCCAAATTGAAAACTCTCAAGACCCAAAGTTCTAACTAACCACCTTTGATCTGTCGTTATAGAATCAACACTATGGCACTTGTGGAAATCATTTTCATTTAAATTCTAAAAGCAGGATGTTGTCTAAGTGTACTTATTTCTTGATTTATTTCAATATTGCTTAAGGTAGCGAAGGCCATTTATCTATTGGGAACACTTATGGTACTGTCCAAAACAGACGTGCCCATGATCTAGCTTCGTCAGCGGCAAATTTATGGGCAGTTTTTGAGTAGTTCCAAATTATGACGAAAGCAGTCTAGTAGATGAAATGCCGTTCCTACATTATGCGATGCTTAATATATATATTTAAAAAGTAATATATATATATATATATATATATATATATATTATAGTATTGGTTTTTTTATATCAAGGTCGCAAACCTGATTCAAATAAATGTTATCACCGCCCGCGCATCCAATGATCTCTTAATAACATTCAATACACAGAAGTAATGCTTTTAAACTTTAAAGATTGTCTGTCTTGTTCCTCTAACTCGTCTATTGTTTACAATTTTAAATGTACGTCTAAGAGCACGTACATCAGCATAATCATAATACAGCTATTCGATAGCATCAAACAACACCTGCCCGAAAGTTAATTTAGAGAATTTTAACAACATCCACACTATCAGTAATTACTGAATGTATAATCCATACACGAAACCAATTGAACAAGCCTATCTTCTTAATTCTTCACAAAGCGTGGTCAGAAATTTTCTTAAACATTTATGAAGTACTTTAAATAAACCAGAGAAACCATTGCTGGATGTTAAAAAGTGTAATCAACAAAATATAGCCTATGTATGGCCGTGAAAAATGAAAGGTGGTATGAACAAAATTCACCAAATATAATATTAGCAACACGAAAGGCAACCAAAGTATCAGATGGACAAGAAAGTACCACAGCGTTGGTCAGAAAAGAACCATCTTTTAAACAATAGTTTGCATTTCCCATATAATGAAAAAATGTCACGTAACTGATTGGTATACTTGATGTCCTGGAGCAATAACAATAGATCATGTCAGATAAAATAAAGTGGTATGGACAATTAATATGCAAATAATTACGTTATAAAAGCGTTGGATTCCATGCGTTTTATTCTAAAAATTATTCCCAAAATCTATACAATGTGAAGAATTTTAAAGTTAGGCTTGCAGAGTACACCAATAACTTACTAATTCGCCTATTCTTGTCATATGTTTCCCATTCTATATCCGTGTTAGGCATCTTCTCGTTTGGCAGCAAAGGAATTGTGCCGTGCATCCAACAGTAATCGTCAAGAAAATTATCGAACGATCTGCCTTCTGGCATAACAGGGATATAGCAGCTTATCACATTAAATATAAAATGCTTCGTTGTCACCAACAATGTGGCAAGCAAGAATAGTATCACGGTTATCAAGTTGAACCTATCTGAATAGTCCTCCAAACCATAGCGATTTGCCCGAGAAATAGACGAGTACAACGAGATAAAGCTATCACCGGGCATAGTACCAACACAAATAACGGCAATAACACACGAAAATTTGGTTGAATTTCTTTCTGTCAGCTAGTAGCCGGCGAAATACTGACTGTCTGATTAATTTTAAAAGATTACTCAGTCTAGATGTAACTATTATTTTAAAATGTTTTGTGTAAATTCCGTGCACGGGATAGTCAATTTTAATATACGACTTTGCATAATCTGTGCTGAAACACGTTCATATATGCATATCAATTTATATAAATATTTATACATATATAAATTAACATGTGAAGTGCCTCAGTTGATTTAGTGTGCACACCACTATTTTTCTCTAACAACTGAAAAGACAAAGAGTCGGTATCTTTGCATGCATCTTTTGTTAGAAAAATCATGAAACTTTCACAATCTGCGTCTCATTACTTTCGTAAAAATTTCTTTACTCTCGAGTTATTTTGCATGCATCAGAGAATAACAACAAATTACATAGTACATCATTACAATGACGCAGTATCACAAAAAGTAGTCTATTTGCATAATACTATTTCAAATTAGAAATAAATAAATGAAGAAATATGATAATGGTATATCGATATTTTTGAAAAAATCAGCTAAGGAACTATTCTGATTGTTGTCAAATACATTGTATAATCTTTTTAAATTCTTATTTATTTCAATTAATCACAGTCCATTTATTAAAGAGGTCCCTATGTAGTAAATAATATATATATATATATATATATATATATATATATATATATGATAATAATCTTTTTAATGAAAGAAGCTGAGCATCGAACAAATGTCTACAATTATAATTTGATAAAGCAAGCAATCACCTATGATATGGATAGATTATTAAAAATACCAATAAATTTGTTACAAATAGCTTTCTATTTCTCAATTCAATACCATATCCTATTTCCATTTTAACAGGTGTACAAATATATCAATTAAAATATTGTCTCCTGGATATAGTACAGTTTAAGTTTCTAGTTAATCAATCTAAAGTAAGAGCTATAAATGAAATTTTTAATTGAAATTCTTGTCATTTATCATGCAATACATTTATGCCAATTTTTCTACTGGAAAGATTAATGCTGTATCTATTTCGTTAGGTCATACTGACCTTCTCTTTAGTTTTACTGCAAAATAACGGCAGACTAACAGACCACTATATTTCTTTTATTGAATAACGTTTTTCACATTTCACTTATTATCGCTAGTGTTCAGTATGAAGTTTGGAGTCCATTACTCTCGCTGATTTTATTGCACTCTTATACGCATTCAAACTTGCAACAATCCTTTTGTAGACTATACTTAGTTGCACTTAAATACATGAGCAGAGATAAGAAATAAACGGGAGAGTTATTGTTTGCGATATTTAGTTTTATTGATTACTTTTATTAAATGATTTTTGGTGACAAACACAGGCTGAGTTCCAATTGTATTTTACAATGGAGATATTTCGGATTCCACTGCCGGTATCCTTCGTCTGTACACAGAGCATCAAAAGTTTAAAATAAACAAACTAATGAAGCATGTTTCTCTATTGAAAAAAACTGTGTTGGTTACAATACAGTTCAGATAATTTTGATAAATTTAGCTTCGAAATTTTTTTCTTTTTCTAAACAATATTTTAAATGGGATTATTTGTATATTTTCCTGAAAGATGATATTTTAGTTGTTTGGGGTTAGGAAAAATATGTTTATCGATATTTTAATCATGTTAGTTTTTGCGGCTAGTTATCTAAATTTCAAATATTGATAATATCAACGAGGTCAATAACAATTTAATATTAATATTTCAAGAACCACGTGGAATAAACAGGATTATATCGCTTTCAAATTACTTGCTTGGATGCAGCGTATATTGATTTAACTCTGCAAAACATGAAATATTACAAAATATCTATTAAATAGAACACAATGAGAGGCATTCTTTGAGTAAACTGAATCAATGCGATTTATACTTTTTCTCATGTATGCACTTGACTTATTAATATCCCGTTAATACAAAGGTTTCGCTTAATTATTAAGTAATTTGAGACATAAGCAATGAAAATTTAATGTATTTCTAGCAGATTGATATAATTATTTACTGAACAAACTGTTAAAGTTGTATGTTTTATTTTGAAGTTATGCTGTTTCAGACAGGGTGTCTAATTATTTTTATCAAGGTTGCTATTTTGATATAGTCACCTGACCGATTTTATACGTGCATAAACCAGTATGAAATAAGCATTGTATAGTGTAGAAATGGCAATTCATCCAGTAAAATACTGTTTGTTTCGGAGAACTAATATATATGCAAGTATGTATTAGGCGTTGCGAACCTAGTAACAAATTAGTTCAGTTGTGACCATAAGGATAAACCAAAGGCAGAATGAACGAAATTATAATCTCAAGCACATTCGTTTCGTGCTTACTGGTGATTCATCAGTAGGAGCCGATATTACGCTCATTTACCACTATATATTTGGGTGAAGTATGTGGGATAATAGGACGTTACAATCTCCTAGACGAATGTGTAAACATGCAATAGTGAAGCTAACACCATATAAAGTCTACGACAATGTGAATTCAATGCTAACTCACACTATATAAAATATATACCGAATCTGTAAAGGATACTAACACTATGGCTATTGTGTTAGTAATCGATACCAACATTATTGTACCGAAAGGTTACATGGTACTAACACTATGGTTTCCGAGACCGGATTCGTCCTTATAAGGAACTCATTAAGTAATGTCCAGAATTTGCCGTCGACGGGGCTCGAAACTGTGCAAATCTGCTTTGGAATTTGTTACTCTTGCAATGGAGATACCCTGTCGCGTGCTATACGTGATTTTTAGTTATATTATAAATAATGTTTTTTGGTTAGCCTTTCTTTTTGGATAAGGCTTATGTGGCATCGTTTATGACCTGTCCGTGGTGAATTCTGGAAAACACGTTTTGAATTCTCAATAAAGATGAACCCGGTCTACTGAATGAATTTTTTTTTCTACACTATACAATGTTTGGTTTATAATGGCAAATTTATGTACAAATTGGGTCAGTGCTTATATCAAGATCGCAACCTTGATTAATAGAAATCTAGCGATCGATTAGATCGTATGCTGCTGAAGTGAACGGCGATTTATTGATCCAAGTTTATGGGGGAAAATAAATTCATGTTAGAGCGATTCTTGGATTGTAATATAATCCAGACTTTTAATGTCATTTTTGCACTTACTGTCTAGCATTGCACTAAGACAGATTAAACAACATTTTTGTTATGTTCTTAGCAAAATCTGGATAATTTCCCAATGAGGACGAAATCGGTCTACTGGATGAGTTTCATTGTCTACATTTTACAATGCTTAGTTTCTACTGAAAAATGTACGTATATAATGTGATTAGTGTTTTTATCAAGACCACAATAGTTGAAACTTGACTTCCATTAAATGAGTTACTGAATGATATTTTGTGTAATTCTTATTGCCTACCTGTCTAATGTTTGACTTAACGAGGTCCCAACCTATTTTTTTGGTAATTTAATATAAATAAATCGGTTCACGCCCTCCGTGTTTATTATTCCAGATGTCAGTCTTGTGAACAGTTTTGCCTACAAAGCGTTCATCCAATATCGTATATTCCAACATTGACAGCTGAGCATTTTATGACACCAGTTGCTGGATATTTATAATGAAGAAACTTAAAAGCAAGTGAAACCAGATTAAATTACTCAATTAGATCATTTTTTTCAAAATTGAGATCCTTTTTGTTTATATCAGATTTGTCGCTGCTGTGATCCAAAAAGGAAAATTAGAACCATTGTGCATTTCAAAGATACATGAAATACCTTGCAAAAACTGCTAACTGGAATATGTAGGAGACAAGATGCTCCCAATTAAGCTGAAAAGAGGAGAAAATAAAACAACTTGTAAATGTATTCACGCCAGGTATCTGACGGAGCTAGGCACTAACTGGAGTCTAGTTACAAATTAGATTGGGAAGGATGCAACCGCATCTACATTTGTAGCTGCAATAGATTGTCCACGTTAATAAGAGTGTTAATTGAGATAGAATCGAAGAGTAATATTGTGAATGTATGAGAAGTTGAAAACCCGTTAGACAAATATTCAACGAGGCATTAGATATTAGGGGGAAAAGAATGCCTGATGAATATGAGAAATGAAATATTCAAAGTAAAAGGTTAAAAATTGGATAAAACAGCAAATATTTTCCACATTACAATTTAAATTTTGTGCATTACTTTAATTTGCTTTCTTTATATAATATGACTTCAGTTAAACTGAATATCATTTTCGGTAATACTTTAAAATTTTTTTGAAATTAGACCTTACTTATTCATTCATGCATGAGACCCTTTTTTCGATTACATAGTTATCCTTCATCTTCCTTTAAATTATATTCACAAATAGCAAGTTTAACTTACTGCAGCATAAGATACCACTTTGTAAACCATCAATAAGTACCTCTATTAATTACTTAACTACTCTGAGTTAATCGAACTTTCGATTAACATGGTTGTACGTTGACAATAGTCTAGATGTGTAATAAAATATGTTCACTGGCAAGAGAAAGCAGCATAACAATTTGGTGAAACTGCAGAAGCTTGCCTATTATCTGATAACGTTTGACAAGTATAAGCTTGGTAAATTTAATTGGATGCGGCAAATTCTGGACAGTATGGGGTGAGTTCCCAATAAGGACAAAGAAGATCTACTGGATGAATTGCCTTTTCTACACTATACAAAACTTAGATTATACTGACAAATTTATGTATATAATAGGGCAGATGTTAATATCAAAATGGCAACTTTCATTAAAGTAAATTGTAACGCCGCTCACGCAAAGAATGTTCGTTTATTTATATATCTGACGAGGGCTGTTGGAAACTTGTGTGGGTAATCTTAACATGAATTTCCTAACCATATCACTGGTCCAAATACGATAGGATAGTTTACTTTATAACGGTGTTTTTTCAGTAAACGAGTGGAACATGGTATGCATGGATCTAAACGTAGAAGTTTAAAATGCTATATAACAGTTCAATAGTATTTGTGGCGGAGGACTTATTTATATGCAATTATGCATTAGGTATTACACACCTAGTAACAAATTAGTTCAAATATGACCAGAAGGATAATCAAAAGACCGCATAAACGTAAAGAATATTCTCTTGCGCATTCGTTTCGTGCTTATTGGAGACTAATCTCTAGGAGCAGGCGTTAGGCCCTTTACAACGTTGAGACTTTATATGATGTTAGCTTCACTACTGCAGGTTTACACATTCGTCTAGGAGATTGTACCGTCCTATATTCCCACATTCCTCACCCAAATGTATAGTGGGTAAAGGGCGTATTACCGGCTCCTACTGATGAGTCGCCAGCAGGCACGAAGGAATGTGCACGGGATTGCATTTTCCGTTCATGCTGTCTTTGGTTTATCTTTCTGGTCATATTTGAACTAATTTGTTACTACGTGTGCCACACTTAATGCACATTTGAATATGTGGTATATGCTCGAATTAGTTGATGTGATTTTATAAGTAGGTGTGGGTTTGATTGTTAACGAGGCATTAGAATTGGTTAACTACGAGTTTTATTAATGCTTAAAAGAGAATGACCTGCTGAAATATAGACCTACTTGTCTGTTTCTTTATTATGTTTTCTGTGTTAACATTTGTGTGCCTCGTGAACGAGCTGTGATGATGATTAAGGAAATGAGTAATCCAAACGTCTACACAACACGAAAATGTTTCGATGAAATTAAAAATATAAATATACATGAATGTGATATTTAAATATTCTTTGTAAAAACTTCCATAGCATAACATTGTAAATGTAATTCGTCAAGTCGATTTATTTGCCCAGAAATGAGCATTTATGAATTACTTGCCAGAATTATTATGGGCGTGCTCGAAACACTGCGCATTTTCAATAGACACGTGCAACACATCCACTACGCCACCCAATGTACGAATAACATTATTTTTTTACACTTTTTGGATAGTCCCTTCTTCACGTGGAACCAATGTAGCTTTGTTTTGGATCTGAAGTTTCAACCTGCCATTCCCGATCCCTCAAGACGAAAAAAAGTTACAGTGCCAGCTGAAAAAGCGATTTTGAATTAAAGTATAACGTATGAATTTTGTGCCTATTAATAGCTCTATACGATCTCATTTATGGATAGAAATATACAACATTTAAAATTATTCAATGCATATAAATTCGAAAATGATCGTAATTTGATTGAATTATGTAAATCTTAGTCTTTCAAAATTATTTTCACTATGAATTTTTGCGATCATAATATGTTGACTAACTTTCAAAATATACGCTACTTCAGCGCCACTGAATATATCTAGTTATTTAAAACATAAATCTGTCCGTCCAATCAATGATAACACATTTTCGCAGGAATTGGGATAGGAATAATTTACGTGAGGCAGGGAAACAAATGGTGAAATGAAAAATTTAACAAATCAGAATTTTTTAACTGAAATGAATCATACATTTATATTCATCTTACTTCTCCGAAAGCATGTTAAAATTCAAAATAAAAACATAATATATTGTATTGTGCTGTATGTTTCTCTGCTTGTAAATATTTTTTTACATTTCAAACGGAGTGCGCAATATTACAATAAGACACACTGACACACGCTCCAATAATACCAAATGAACAGAACATACATTCTATTGCGTAATGAAGTAATGCTCACGCGTTTTGCATATCAATTATGCAATATGTATAATTAACGGCATAACTACGACTGACGGTCTTCAAGTTGTTAGTATTTTAAATAAGGAGAAAAATAGCTTCTTCTTTTCAAAATGTTTTTATGACATCAGGTTGTATTTAATTTATAGCATGCAAATTATTTCTTACTGATGCCAATTTGTGATTTTCTAAAGATTGACTACTTTTTTCCGTAGTCAATCCCAGAGCTCGTTCAGTAGTAACAGCAATGGTAAAGGAGAAAACACAATCAAAAACACACAAATAACTCACCTTTTCTGCATCTCTTCCTCGTATAAATATTAATACAACTTACAATTAACTAATAGTAATAGTAACTATAGTGTTAGTACCATGTACCTTTTCGGTACAATAATGTTGGTATCGGTTACTAACACAATAGCCATATTGTTAGTATCCTTTACAGACTCGGTATATATATTATATAGTGTGAGTTAGCGTTGAAGTCGCATTGTCGTTGACTTTAGATGATGTTGGCTTCACTATTGCAGGTTTACACATTCGTCTAGAAGATTGTACCGTCCTATTATTCCACATTCTTTGACTAAATATACAGTGGTTAAAGGGCGTAATACCGGCTCCTACTGATGAGTCGCTAGTAAGCCCAAAACGAATGTGCATGAGATTATACTTTCCGTTCATGCTGCCTTTGGTTTATCCTTATGGTCACAATTGAACTAATTTGTTACTAGGTTCGCAACACCTAATACGTACTTGCATATATATTAGTTCTTCGCAACAAACAGTATTTAACTTATTTTATTTTTCCTTTAATAATTACACACACATACATAGAAATCCGCATGACCATATTCAGATATTTACCACAAATAAAAGAGAATCTGGTGTGGATAAAGAGAGTTATTGTGTGGTCTTTTATCGTTCTAACTGTGTTACCAGTCCTGTGATTATTGAACAGGCTCTGTGGATGACTGCGCGAACGAGTAGTCTAAATGTTAAAACAACGCGAAGAGGCTTCACTGGTAATCGATGAATAATAATTTTAACACCCAAAGGAGCTGCAGTACCGAAAAATGATTTGTCATTCAGAGTCAAGTATGCTTCTTACTGAATTTTGTCATTTGTCCAACTAAATTCTTTGACTGAATTACGTTGTCAATCGATATTTGTAATCTTCAATTTTAAGGCTCTTATTAGTTACTAAATGTAGTAGGTTTGTTCCTGGTGGAATTTTGATTATAGTACTTTGATTATAAAATATATCTAATATGCTGTTATGCATAACATATAGTATATCAGGATTAATATTAAATGATTTAGCTTCTGTAGAAACTGTGCGACACTTAATTTTTTGGATCCTTTTAATGCTATATGTATTAATTTTAAATATTTGTGGTACTGTTAAAGTTAGTTTCTCACCAGTTTAAAGTTCCCTAGTTTAAAAAATGCTCAAAATTTTATCTACACATTTACCGTTAAATCTTCTCGCAGTTATATTAGCAGACAAGATTCTTTTAGGCAAATAATATATCTCCCAAGATCTCAAACACCAAAAATTAAGCAATGAATGAAAAAGGAGGAGAAACGCATAAATTGAATTGGAAACAAACACTAAAAAGATTAAACTGAAATATTTAAATCAGTATATCGGTGTTAACGAATTATCGTCATCCAATTTAGAATTTTTCGATTTTTAAACGATGCTACTGCTCACTATTAAGTAGCAATGATAATAACAGCTTATAAAATTATTGTTATAATAAATATAATATATATATATAATATATTATATATATATATATATATATATATATATATATATATATATATATATATATATATATATTATATAATAATATAATATTTGTTCTGCGATTTGAACAACACAGTTTTTTTTGTTCCAGTAGTTTTCTTTCTTTAACAAAATATTTCGGCTGCCTTTATCGGCAGCCTTCTTCAGTTGGTCCATCCTCACGAGTTTTACAGATAAAACTAATGAAGCAAGCGCATTACATGTGTGTGTGTGTGTGTCCATGTGTGTGTGTGTATTTCCGTAACTGTTATTTTCATCTAACTAAGTGAGACTAAAGTGGCTGAATATGAATTTCGTTACGGAAATACACACACACACGTATGTGACACGCGAATATCTACTGAAAGATCAGTCTGAAGTATAAATAATATGGCCAGAGGAAATTACGCGCTTGCTTCATTAGTTTGGTCTGTAAAAGTCAGAGTAAATACTTTCTTAAAGTAAGAAAACTACTGTGTCAAAAGAACTGCGTTAGTCAAAACGCAGATCAGGTAATTTAACTTAACCCAGTTTCGCAAAATAAACTTTTCATTTATTAAATTGATTGTTTATTATTTTAAAATACTTAATACTTAAATTACCTTATATATTGTGGAATAGAATAGAGTATTGAAAGTGTGTTTATTTTGAATAGTGAAAAAAACAACAGTCTTTCAGTTATATCGATTAGGGATTTTCAATTTAAACCCCCAGCAATGGTCAGGAAAGCCTTGGCACTGTTAGGAGCGGCAAATTTAAAGAATATCCTAGTTCTAAAAGGATCTAAATGGGAAAATATATTAAACATATTATGTTATTTATTTATTAATGTTAAACAAAAAGCACAAGGAAGAAATGGTGGAAACTTCCACCAAAATGCTGTTTTGCTCATCTGAATACGAAATTGAGCACCAGCAAATGTCTAAATAACTGGAAAGAAACTAAGGTAAAGACAGTTGCGCCAGCAAAATCATTATCATCGTTATGAGCGTCCAGAATTGCACAAAATATGAGAGATTAATAAGGCAATCTGGAATCCACGCGTTGCTTGCATGGTACAAATAATTAGCAAGGCGACAAGAAAAAAATGGGAGAAAACCTCATCCAGGTAATAGTCAACAGAACAAAAGCATTGTCAAAACACTACAAAACGGTACATGACGGACCAGAACTCAATCATCTCTTAGTAATTTATTCTTCATTGCGGGGAGCTAATATATGATAAATTGTAGGTATTACATGCCTAGTAACAAATTGTTTTAAATAGATCCAAAAATATATAAAACGCACAACATGAGCAAATGCACAATCTCACGTGCACATACGATACGTTGTTGCAAAACCAGAGTTGTAATACTCATAACCAAATGCTCCGTTATTCAAACATTAGTTCCAGCAATTCAGACAGCCAATGATGTGTTTCCTATAAAGATGAACTCCGTATAGTTGATGAATTATAACAGTTATAAACTTCTTGTTTCGGAGAACTAATATATAAGAAATTTTCTATTTGATTTTGCACACCTATTAACTAATTAGTTAAAATTCATACCTTTTGGACTTGATTGATATCAGTTATTTCATTTCGCGGTAATCATGCCATCATTCAATTCAATACATAGGCGCTAGATACGATTTGATGCGGAGAATTAATATGTATGCAATTATGTATAAGTGTTGCACACCTCATAACAGATTACTTGTAATATGACCAAAAGAATTGATCCAAAGTCAGTATGAACGCAAAATATAATCCTATGCGCAAATTCGTTTCGTGTTTACTGGTGATTATTCAGTAGGAGCCGGTATTACGCTCTATACGCACTATGTATTTTGGTGAGTATTATGGGAAAATAGGAACGTGTATACAAACATAAATATAACTTGCTTCAAATAAAGATACTATTTGATGCGGAGAATTAATATGTATGCAATTATGTATAAGTGTTGCACACCTCATAACAGATTAGTTGAAATATGACCAAAAGTATGATCCAAAGTCAGTATGAACGCAAAATATAATCCTATGCGCAAATTCGTTTCGTGTTTACTGGTGATTATTCAGTAGGAGCCGGTATTACGCTCTATACGCACTATGTATTTTGGTGAGTATTATGGGAAAATAGGAACGTGTATACAAACATAAATATAACTTGCTTCAAATAAAGATACTATTTGATGCGGAGAATTAATATGTATGCAATTATGTATAAGTGTTGCACACCTCATAACAGATTAGTTGTAATATGACCAAAAGTATGATCCAAAGTCAGTATGAACGCAAAATATAATCCTATGCGCAAATTCGTTTCGTGTTTACTGGTGATTATTCAGTAGGAGCCGGTATTACGCTCTATACGCACTATGTATTTTGGTGAGTATTATGGGAAAATAGGAACGTGTATACAAACATAAATATAACTTGCTTCAAATAAAGATACTATTTGATGCGGAGAATTAATATGTATGCAATTATGTATAAGTGTTGCACACCTCATAACAGATTAGTTGTAATATGACCAAAAGTATGATCCAAAGTCAGTATGAACGCAAAATATAATCCTATGCGCAAATTCGTTTCGTGTTTACTGGTGATTATTCAGTAGGAGCCGGTATTACGCTCTATACGCACTATGTATTTTGGTGAGTATTATGGGAAAATAGGAACGTGTATACAAACATAAATATAACTTGCTTCGAATAAAGATTTCGGTAACGATATTTCAAAGTCAACTCACTTTTTATAATGAAATTCCTCGCCTGTTAAATATACAAACACCGACATTGTACCAATACGGTGATTTTCGAGTAAGGCTAAGTTTTATTATATTTGTGAATTTGGAAAAAGTCAAAACACCTGTTAGTCCGGAAAATCCATGCACACTACCCTCCGTCAGCATCACTGAACCCACGTAAAGGTAGTCACTGTCGTATGAAATTAAATATAATATATTTATATTATCTTTTCTTCAAAGACTTTTTTTATTTATGTTCTATTGTGTGTTAGGTTTTGTGCATTTCTTAAATTTTAGTTTCAATAGGACAAAGTCAGCTTGAACTTAAGGTTTATCCTCGTGTACACTTGTGATTCGAGACTCATCAGCACTAAATCCACAGTAAATATGGTCAAAAATAACGTCTAATACTAAAATATGTTATCTCAAGTTAATCAAGGCTAAGGTGTGTAGCTTTGCAGAAGTAATACGTGTTCAGAATTGATTAGATTTCTGACTTCTGCTGAAATTAGCCAAACTCAAAAAATGGTTGGTTAATATTACATGATCGCTATCATGAAAATACTTGTGGTGATACTTTTTACAAGCTCGCTATATATATATATATATATATATATATATATATATATATATATATATATATATATATGTATATATATATATATATAGATATAGGTATGTGGATGATATCTTGTTGTTCATCTCAGAAGCAGCAGACCCTTCCGAAATCCTCAAACAAGCAAATGGAGTTGATCCAGACATCAAATTCACTCTCGAGGTAGAGAAAGACGGCAGTTTTCCCTTCCTTGACATCAAACTCACTCGAGAAGCAAACGGGAGATTTGACACTGGCCATACATAGAAAATCCACTTTCACCGGACAATACATTCACTACAACAGTAGTGTGCCAAAACCCCACAAAAGAAACTTAGTAAACAACCTAGCAAACAGAATCAGGAAGATCTGCTCTGAGCACAAGATTGAGGAAGATCTGGGCTACCTCAGGAAAATTTTGCTAATGAACAACTACCCAGAGCGTTTCATTGACGTCAACATCAGACCACGGCAGATTCGTACTAGAGAGGATACCGGCAAGCAGGTTTTCCTAAACTTACCATTTAGAGGCGACGTACCAGCCTCAATAATTGCACGGCGGCTGAATAGAATAACTAAGGAAAACTTTCCCAGTGTTAAAGTTAATATGACATTTAGTACACAGAGAATCATGAGGTTGGATGCCAAAGATCAATTGCCAATTCTCTCCAAATCATATCATAGTTCATATCTATATATATATATATATATATATATATATATATATATATATATATATATATATGTGTGTGTGTGTCTTTGAAGTTTCATTGAAGAGAATTTATACGAAATTAAATCCATTAGTACATGAAAACGCATTCGTATAGGAGATTGTACCGTCTACCTGCCTCACATTTTCGGACCAAAAATGTAGTGGATATAGGGTGTAGTACCGGCTCATACTGTAGACTCGCCATTAAACACGAAACGCCAGTGTTCATGTTGACTTTTGTATACCTACCTGATGCTATCCGAACAAATTGTTTACAGAGTACGCAATATCTAATACGCAATTGCATCACTGAGTTATACAGTAAGAATGACGACTACAAAGTTAAATACACGCACTTTTTAAAGCAATTAACTACCAACGATCGTGCGACTGTTGTGAATAAAACTAAAAATCAGACTAGACCTCATTCACTTGGTCAAACAAAATTCCTGTAATAATATAATGAAAAGACTCATTTTTCTTGGTGAGTAATCTCGAAATTTCTTAGCCAAAAATCTACAATACATGTCCTTTCAACTTTTCTTTGTTTTATTATCCGAAAAATATTTTGTAAAACCCAAGGGCAATGAATATTATAATGTTTATTAAAATACCGTGTCAAGCTTCACCCGCGAGGCACTAAAACTTGTATGTCAAAAAACTTCGTTTTTAGCAAACAGCGGGAAATAAATAAGGTAATCAAATCGTGTTGGCAAACAGATTTTCTATCAAAACATTTCCTTAAGCAACCATAGGATAAGAATAAGCTTAAAATTCGTCTGTTGCCTAATTCCATTGAGGAGAAAAAATAGAATCTGCTGGACGCAGTCAGACTTTTTCGATCAATTGGTCGTCATTTTTGAAGTTCATTCAAAATCAAATTCAGTGTCTTTTCTACTAAACTAGAAACACTGGAAAAGCTAAAACCTGAAAATGAAATAAAATCCATTGCAAAATATTCCATAGTCAATCGGAATTTGCCCCTTACGCTAATGCATCTATTTACAATTATTCGAAGGCTATTTCATCAGAACACCAAATATAAATACTCCGCTTTGGAGCACATTTTTGTGTGAATAGTGGGGTATAAGGGAACTTAACGTTATTTATATCAAGCCTGCATCTTAAAGCTTTTACAACGATTTAACAAAATTTGTCGACCCTGAAGCACTGAAAGGATAAGGACTGAAATCAGAGGTAACCTGTTCACAAGAAAAATAAATGACAAATTTAAAAGACAATGAATCATTACGAAGAAACTCATAGGTGAGTTAAAATACTGCAATCGGTAAACTTTAGACAGTCAATCCGACCTGACAATAGATCAGGAGTTGTTATAATTAGACTTAATGTACATAGTGGGCCTATGACCGAGATCGTAAATGATCGATCAAACGTAAAAAAGAAGGCATAATTGTAGACGAATCAAAACATATATGAAAGCATATATTAATTTAATTTTGAAATAGATAGAGAAACACATTTTATCATTATTGGCTGATTCAGAACAAAATTAGATCTGTTTCAATACATTCAAATAGCGGAACTGGTCAGTAAATACTCAGGAAGGCTGAATAGGAAAACAAAATGTCTTAAGTTGACGATTGATTCAGGAGATCCTCCGATGTGTTCTATTACCTCATTGATTATCGGACCACAACAGAAAAAAGCAAAGTTTCTTTGCAAATTTACTCAGCGACTATAAAAAATCATAAACACAACAACAACATAAAGAACTTAGTAACAAATTAGTTCAGTTGTAAGCAGAAGGATAAAGCAAAGGCAGCATGAACGGAAAGTATAATCTCATGCACATTCGTTTCGTGCTTACTGGCGACTCATCAGTAGGCGCCGGTATTACGCCCTTTAACCACTATATATTTGGTCAAAGAATGTGGAAAAATAGGACGGTACAATCTCCTAGACGAATGTGTAAACCTGCAATGTGAAGCTAACATCATCTAAAGTCAACGACAATGCGACTTCAACGCTAACTCACATTATATAATATATATACCGAGTCTGTAACGGCTACTAACACTATGGCTATTGTGTTAGTAACCGATACCAACATTATTGTACCGAAAAGGTACATGGTACTAACACTATGGTTACCGAGTCAGTACATGATACCAACCTGATGGATATCAATTTATGCTATAGTTCACCGAAATTGAGAATTACAACAATTTCTGAACACCTGTTACTCCAGTAAATCCATACACTCTGGCCTTGATCGATATCAGTTATCACATTTCGCATTAAGCATGACATCATTCAATTCAATGTTTTACAGCTAAATTCTGTTTTTTGCGAAGAACTAATATATATGCAAGTATGTGTTAGGTGCATGAGATTATACTTTCCGTTCATGCTGCCTTTGGTTCATCCTTCTGGTCACAACTGAACTAATTTGTTACTAGGTTCGCAACACCTAATACATACTTGCATATATATTAGCTCTTCCCAGCAAACAGTAGCTAGCTGTAATATATTGAACTGAATGATATATATAGTGGTTAAAGGGCGTAATACCGGCTCCTACTGATGAGTCGCCAGTAAGCACGAAACGAATGTGCATGAGATTATACTTTCCGTTCATGCTGCCTTTGGTTTATCCTTCTGGTCACAACTGAACTAATTTATTACTAGGTTCGCAACACCTAATACATACTTGCATATATATTAGCTCTTCGCAACAAACAGTATTAAACATAAAGAACTGATTGGTGTTAGCAAATAGGCAAAAATAGAAAACGATCCTAGAAACCAAATGGTCTCACTTATCGTTTTACCCTCACATGCGAACATAAAACTGCAAAACTAATGACTATCTTGTGTGACCTGGTTAAAAATGATATACAAGAATTTTCTATAGACACCAAATATCTCGACGACCTTGTAATTCCATGTTGCAGAGACGTGCTTTTTACATTTATAGGTAAAAATTGACGATCACGCCAAACTGTATGCATCTTCTTTAGTAATAGATGTTAATAAGTATAAATATTATGATATTGGGAAATTCAAACTGACCAGAATTCTATTATGCCACCAACCGATACGTGCTTGCTATTTTGAAAACTGGATGGTTAATATCTATTACAGGCTTGGTATATCTTACAAACAGTGCGTTGGCTTTGAAGTCGCATTGTTGAAGTCTTTATGTGAAGTTAACTTCACTAGCGCTAGAACACGCATTCTCAGATTAGATTGTACCGTCAAATTTTTACACGTTGATCGTCAAAATGTAAAGAGTACTTAGGAGATAGCAGCGGCTTCTTCTGATGAGTCACCAGTGAGCATGAAGATCATGTATAAGTGAGATAATTGCTTTCGGTCTTGCTGACTTTGGTATGTCTTTCTGGTCCAATTTGAATCATTTGTTACTAGATAGGCAACACCTAATATACACTTGCACATATATTAGTTATCCGTAATAAAATGTAGATACCATGATATTATTGCCGACTGGCCATTTATCTAACACATCAACAGCGCTATTTTTGTATCCAGACAAACCCGTAAAAGTTTTAGACCATAATGAGCGAATGTTCGACAAATCAAACTCAAAACGTCTGCTCAAACGGCATCAACACAATCGTTTTAGTGTCCCAAACTGTACATTATGATCGATCAATATGGAAATTTGCAAAACTATTGGTGTTACAAGGGTGACAAAATATAACACATAAACACCGCTTGAAAATATAAAACATACGAGGCAAAAAGTCTACTTAAAAGTAATAACTAACAGAACAAGAACCCCATCAAAACTCTTGCAACCGGTATAAGATTCACCACGTTTCAGGCAACACGTTTGTCTACTTGCACACAAACACACAATCACGCATACGACCGTATCAACACGCAATAAATTACAAAAATCGCACATTTTTCACCGCCCTTGACTTTAACAGGTTTCTTAATGAGGCTTGCACGTCGGTGAAATATTGATTCATTTACATTTCCAGGTGCACAGCGTGTCAGCCCCGATGATCAATGGGTTGCCGTCACTCCAAAGAATACCGCGCATGCACTGTTATTTGAAAGTGTTGTAATCACAGATTTATCCGCTCTAAGGTTAACTTTTCGGGGAGTACTTTCACTGGCCATAATCATAAATTTCCTACAATTCTCAAAAAACAAAAAACAAATTTTAGCGAATGTGATATCCTTATTTGAGCTATTTTATTTTGTATTTATTGAAGATTTCATTTGCTTACATATCTGGTCTTTATTAACTCTTCACCCATACTCACTGCATACGCTAAACTACTCGCACATTCAAAAATATACCCAGCGTATCATATATATATATATATATATATATATATATATATACTATATGCTCTCTCTCTCTATATATATATGGCGCGGACACTTTTACCAAAACCAAAGAGACAACCCTTCAAAAGACACTTCCTTTTGTTTCTAAAAGATTTCAGCAATTTCAATTTAAACATGCCCACACACAGTTAGAATTAATTAGCGTATACAAGTGAAAAATTAAAACGTGCGCAAAAGTAATATTTAATGAAACTGAAAAAGCATTCTTAATTTAGTATTATGAGCACCAATAGACATGACAGACATCCTTTAAATATTTTTCATAACATGCAAAATTGAAGTGTCCCTAAATAAGACCAACTTAATGTGAAATTCTGAATTGGCCGCGATATATATATATATATATATATATATATATATATATATATATATATTCTTATAATTTGGAAAACACAAATAACAAAGTGGATAAAGGCCATTTATTTCGTGAATACTAATCATCTCTTATACAATCATACATATTTATACATTTTGGGTTTTCTAATGATTATGCTAGTGCTAACAAATCTGACTCGTTTTTACTTCTGTTTCTTGTTTTGGCTAGTTGGTTAGTGTTTATGCGTTAGTGTTTGTGTGTATGTGTGTTTGCATGTAAAGGTCATTCTCGCAGTATTGCAAAGTGATGTCTGAGATCTGGTCATTATTGTTTTGATAGCTTGAGAATTAACCATTTGTGCGTATTGTTCACTGTTACATATACAAGTGCTATTTTTCCCAGTATAGTTGATCGTTTCACCTCGTTGCGCAAAGTTTTCACGTGGTAACAACGCCAGTGTTGATTGCAGTGTTAAATGCTTACATTGTTTGGAGACTTCTGTCATCGTATGCACCTCTGTTATTTCCACTTCAGTTTGTTGCCAATCCGATTGTACGTTTGTTGATTCTAGTCGAGGGTCTGTTTGTTCTTGGCTGGATACTAGTAGATTGTTGTTGAATTTTGTTATTCTTGGCCAGTCGATAAGGATGTCATGTTGATGAAACTTTTGAATATTAAGGTCAGGTGCTTGTTGTTTTATGTAAAGAGCTTCATAGATAAATAATAATTTTTCTGATTTTGCTTTATGTAGAATTGTGAAATTGGTCGAATTGTCAGAGTGCCCCGTTGCCAATATATGATCGGAAATAGCTGATTTTCCTGACGGTGCCAAGCCTTTGTTAATGAATTTCTGTGGCAAATGTTGATGGATTCTGCTTATCAATTGCTTTTTCGTATGTCCGATATATGTGCTACCGCACATACATGAGAATTTGTAGACTATGAATGATTTGGAGAGAATTGGCAATTGATCTTTTGGTATCCAACCTCATGATTCTCTGTGTACTAAATGTCATATAAACTTTAACACTGGGAAAGTTGTCCTTAGTTATTCTATTCAGCCGCCGTGCAATTATTGAGGCTGGTAAGTCGCCTCTAAATGGTAAGTTTAGGAAAACCTGCTTGACGGTATCCTCTCTAGTACGAATCTGCCGTGGTCTGATGTTGACATCAATGAAACGCTCTGGGTAGTTGTTCATTAGTAAAATTTTCCTGAGGTAGCCCAGTTCTTCCTCAATCTTGTGTTCAGAGCAGATCTTCCTGATTCTGTTTGCTAGGTTGTTAACTAAGTTTCTTTTTTGAGATTTTGGTACACTAATGTTGTAGTGAATGTATTGTCTAGTGAAAGTGGATTTTCTATGTTTGGCCAGTGTCAAATCTCCGTTTGCTTCTCGAGTGATTTTGATGTCAAGGAAGGGAAAAATGTCGTCTTTCTCTACCTCGAGAGTGAATTTGATGTCTGGATCGACTCCATTTGCTTGTTTGAGGATTTCGGAAGGGTCTGCTGCTTCTGAGATGAACAACAAGATATCATCTACATACCTTTTGTAGAGTACGCACTGGTCAATTATACCTTTGAGGCTCGTTTTTCCAGGTGATACATCTGCCAGGAGGGGTGCGATGCAACTTCCCATAGCTACACCATTGATCTGGCGGTAGTATATCCCTTCGAATGTAAATTGCACGTTTTTAGTACATGCTAATATGAGGTCTTTTATGCCATTGGTGTCTATAGGGAAGTCAAAAAACTCATTTTTGATGAGGTCACACAAAATCTCCGTTGTCTTATCCAGTGGTATGTTTGTAAATAAGGATGCGACGTCAAGCGAGACCATTTTATTCTGTAGGATGTTCTTCCCCTTGAATTCATTTGCTAGTTCGAAGTAGTCCTTGATAGTGTTAGCGTTTATGATGCTCCGTATTGTTTCAAGTAGTAGATGACAGAAGTCTCCAAACAATGTGAGCGTTTAACACTGCAATCAACACTGGCGTTGTTACCACGTGAAAACTTTGCGCAACGAGGTGAAACGATCAACTATACTGGGATAAATAGCACTTGTATATGTAACAGTGAACAATGCGCACAAATGGTTAATTCTCAAGCTATCAAAACAATAATGACAAGATATCAGACATCACTTCGCAATACTGCGAGAATGACCTTTACATGCAAACACGCATACACACAAACACAAACGCATACACACTCACCAACTAGTCAAAACAAGAAACAGCAGTAAAAACGAGTCAGATTTGTTACCACTAGCATAATCAATTGAAAACCCAAAATGTATAAATATGTATGATTGTATAAGAGATGATTAGTATTCACGAAATAAATGGCCTTTATCCACTTTGTATTTGTGTTTTCCTAATTATAAGAATACTGTGGTAAATTAAAACGGCATGGACATCATAAGGAATATATATATGTATATATATATATATATATACTATATATATATATATATATATGTATACGTGTGGGTCTATGTGAATAGTATTGCGTATGCCAGTGAGGAGTTAATAAGGCGAATTAATTGGGAATATTAACACTTTATTAAATCCGTAACAAATGTGAATAGAACCGATTCGAATAAGGATAAAACATTCGCCAAAATTTGTTTTTTTGCATTCTAAGTTTTGTATAACAAATATGATTATGGCCAGAAAAAGAAAGTCCGGATCGTTTTGGATTTGACCGCTTTTATCTCGTGTGGGGGACAATAGATAGCACTCTTAGGTCGGTAAAATCTTGAATTTTGATCATTTTCAGGTGCTTTGCTTATTGACTTCGATTGATGGGTTCTCACTTGTCCCTTCTTTTTTGAGCTTTCCATCAGCTGATTGTTTGAAAATGACGTTGGATCAAGATTTTCCATTGTTCTTTGCCCGATATTTCGAGACTTCATTTCCAGTCTCATCTTCGGGGTTGACACGATACGAAAAAAAAAAAAAAAAAAAAAAAAAAAAAAAAAAAAAAAAAAAAAAAATAAAATAAAATAAAAAAAAAATAATAAAAAAAAATAAAAAATAAAAAACCACGAAGATGAGACTGGAAATGATGTCTCGAAATATCGGGCAAAGAACAATGGAAAATCTTGATCCAACGTCATTTTGCAGCCAATCAGCTGATGGAAGGATAAAAAAATAAGGGTAAAGTGAGAACCCATCAATCGAAGCCAATAAGCAGAGCACCTGAAAATGATCAAAAGTCAAGATTTTACCGACCTAAGAGTGCTATCTATTGTCCCACACAAGATAAATGCGGTCAAATCCACAACAAGAAGGACAGCACTGCGCAAGAGAGTTTATCATTCAAATTATATTTAAATCAAAAATACGTCCGGCTCGTTTGCCTAAAATTGGCTAAATCTATGGTCGCAACATTTTTAATGGACAGTAAATGTGTGGAGAGCATTCAACAATCAACGAAACCAAGGCGCTGCTCAACTGAAAATGAAATTGAATCAAGCGGCATTTGAAAAAGGCAAGGTGGTTGAAGGAAATATAGTGAAAACGCTGTGAAATCAAATATTTTATTCAAGCAACCGTACGGAAGCTGGAAAAATACAACAACAGCTGATAATCGTACTTTTTCATTCACCTAACGAAATTAAAATCCCAGAATGTATATAACTGCAAGATTATAAATTGCGTTATGTTGCATTTTCTTAAATACTTAATGGATGCTCTTTTCCTGACTAGCTATATAATTTGACTCGAAAATTGACGTCTAGGTCAAATTTAAATCGAACTCCTGTGCAGAGTCTTGTCCCTGTTTCTTGTGAATATTCTAAAACAGCTTTTGTCATGCCAGTTTGCTTTTAATGTTTTGACATACTCGTTGAGAATTGATATGATGATGACATATATTCTTGATCGTAATCGATTCCTGATATAATTGCTGACTGAAACTGATCTCAAATACAGGCTTCAATCGATCAATGAAAAGTGGTTTATGACTTCGGTTTTAATCGATAAATCCTTTTTTGTGAACTCGCTAGTTTATCCGGTCAGGCACGGGGTACTTTGGCCTTAAAGTGGACTGTATCACGTCTACGCGCACATAAACTTGCATACATGTATCCATGGCTTTCAAAATATGAACCGGCAGAAGGTATGCTCTAGTGGGTTGCGAACGTTGGAGTGGCTATATTGTGCCGCGTAATCAGTCTAGATGCAATGATGAAATAAGGCACTTTGTTGTTCGTAATATTTGAAAAAAATTTTAAGGAATTCCTGCAGTCATGAATAAGCGGATTCTAACAAATAATTTCTCTTGAAGGATTTAGTGGATCTTCATTGCTTACAAAGGTACGTACAAATAAATTCGTGATTGTATCTAGCAAGCTACCTTGATCTGTATCAAATCTTGACCTAATGTACAATATTGCACGTCCCCGACGATAAACTTCCACGGGAATACACGACGTAAACCTAAGGAAACTGCGATTTACCAAGTCTTATGGTTTGATTGGCTGGCCAATGGTGGCCTTAGACTGTACATCCGTGTTGCGTGTTATTGGGAAACTAGGTTTTACTGAGGATATTGTAATACCAGTATTTATTACAAACGCAGTTTACGAGAGTGGATCGATGATAACTATTAACGACACGGTTTGTTAATTAACAGAAGTAATACGCGTCAACCTTATTTCATCTGTACTTTTCTGTTCGTGACTCTGATCTTCGTTCTTGCGCCATAGAGAACGTTCACGTAAAGTGTCAATATGGCAAGTAAGCATGCAATTTCCTGTGATATATACCAATTTAATTGGTTCATGCGCTACGTCTCTCGAGTAACCACTAGAGTACACCGAGCTGACGGAGAACAACTTGCAGGTTTTCAGACCACTGATCTGTGTATGATTTTGTGCTGACGGTTCAATTTCTTTCTGGGACCGTGTAGACGTTGCAATGAGGAACATCCTCAAGATGAGCGTGTGCTGATGGATTTGTGAAGACCTCATTGAATAATTTTAGCGCACACGCAGCCTTAAACTCGAGGTGCGTACCTATTGAACTACTAAATTGAGTAGAATAATTCATCCATGAGAAGTTATAAACTTGTGTGATCAAACTGAACGTAGACTCCAGGAAATCATTTTCTTGATGATAATTTGACCCAAATGATGCCTTTTATAGGCAAAATATTTGCTAATCTTGAATGCAATAAGTAAACGTACAGAGCTAGCACTAGCGTTCTTGAGGAAGGACGTAGTATCTCCGGATGATAATTCCATTAATATTTAAAAATTTCATGTAACTAATTCATCATCAAATTCAAGATTTTATTAAAACACAGCACAATAACTTCGGAAAATAGACATAACAGGCAAAGATGGCTTCAAGACTCTAGTTATCTTACGCCGTAAATCTATTACACAAAACTAACAAATCCCAATGATCCCACATTGGGCGTCAGTTTATAGCGCCGCAAATTGGTCAGCCAGTTGATCTATCTGGAAACTTTATATGAATTTAGCTTCACTGCTGCAGGTTTACACATTCTTATAGGCGATTTTACCTTCCAAATTTCCCACCTTCCTCACACAAATATATAGTGGGTATAGAGTGTAATTTCGACTCCGATTTTTGAGTCGACAGTATGCAGGAGAAGAATGTGCACATGGGATTATAAGTTCCGTTTATGCTGTTTTTAGTTTATCATTCTGACCATATTTGAACTAATTTGTTATTAGGTGCGCAACATCTAATACAAAATTGCATATATATATTACTTCTCAGCAACAAAAAAGTATCTAACTGTTGTAAATAAACTACGATCTAAAAACTTGATTGTTCTTAATTTTTTTTGACATTATTATCTAATTTCAAAAGGATTATTCAGAATATTATCAATTGAGGTCTAAAGCAGTGGCATGCCATTGACATACCATACCCACCAACCCATTTCTTTGCCGACTTCGAATAAAACCGATTTATTTCTCAATAAATTGTCTAGTGAGAGGCTAATGTTTCCTGAAGTTTATCCGAATTCCAATAACTTTTATCACACAAATGTTCAAATGATTGTCAATATAATCTTATTATTGTATAGTGTGGAAAAGGCAATTCATCCAGTGGATCGGTTTCGTCCTTATTGGGAACTCATCACATGCTGTCCAGAATTTGCCGTGGACAGGGCTCGAACCTAGGCACGTCTACTTCGTAATCTGGTGCTCAAATCACTGTGCTCTGTCCGCGGCAAACTCTGGCCAGTACATGATGAGTTCACATTAAGGACGAAACCGATCTACTTGATGAGTTTTCTTTTCCACACTATACGATACTAACAAATGTATGCACATAATGGGTCATGTGTTTATATCAATATCGCAACCTCGATTATAAAGTAATTGTTATCACCGCTTTCTCAACCAATGTTCGTTTAATTAAAATCCTAATCAGGGCAATTTTATTTTCAGTTTATAAAACAATCTGATTTCGTAACAAATTACGTAACAAATATCATATAACAACCGAAGCAGAATATAAACAACAATTCAATTTTCCACAAGATTTTTTCTCTGTGAGTATGGTGTTAACTCTGAAGATGTAGACAGTTTCAGAGTGACGGGAAAAGTGAGAACTCATCAATTAATTCCAAACACAATATGCGCACCTAAAAATGTAAAGAATTAAAGATTTTACCGACCTACGAGTGCTTTCAATTGTCCAACAACAGGAAATTGCGGAATAAATTTCGACGATGACAGTGCTGCGCAAGGATCCTCAGTATTCAATTATTAACCTGGTTTAAAACCGAACAATGATCCAAAACCAAGGATAATTTAAGGAAAAGCTTGTTGACATTTGCCACCGACATCAAAACTGGTCACAGTAACGAATTCTTCATTAAATAAAGCACATATTGCAGCTTTAGAAGTAAAGCCCAAAGACCGTGATCACGTTACCCGTTCACATTTCAAATGTTTTGTGTTGTCCGGCATGGATCGCGTTGTGTATGTTTCAAACACAAATGACCTAATTTATGGTCCGCAATTCGAAATTGACAACAGGTTCGATACAACGGGAAATACTGAAAAGGTCGCTAAAAACAAGCCAATCACAAAGGAACAATAAAATAAACTGGGGGTATTTGGAACAACAACACTACGATTGTTCGCTTTACCGAATACGCACACAAAAAGGGTAACCCGCTAAGAAAAATTGTATCCATGAGAAGTACGATAAAGCGTGAATCGTGCCAATGGTTGGCTAACCTATCCAAGCCTGGGAGAAATCACTTATCAAAGTATACATTGAATTAATATTTTAAATTTATAAAATAGGTAGACAAGCGTAGCGGTGAAGAGCTGCGTGCTGGTTTATTTCTTATTAATCTCTTTCTAAAGGAATCTATTGAAATTTATATGTCAGTTTATCCAACAGAATTTCCCAAATTTGAAGTTGAGCAAAACACTAATAGAAAGCATACTTTATTTCTGCAGTTCACATAATTAATTTTTTATTAGTCTGCATGCATGAACTATTAATAATACTGGTACTATTGCTACTAGTACTACTCATACTAATAAACCTACTACTACCATAATAAAAACAGTTACTAATACTCCTCCTAATACTACTACAAATACTAGTACTTTAATTACTCCTAATATTACTACTACTACTACCACTAATATTACTACTAAAAATAATACTCCTACTACTACTAATACTAATACATCAACTTCTACTACCACATCTACTACCACTACAACTACTACTACTCCAACTTCTACTACTTCTACTACTACTACTTCCATAATACTACTACTACGAAGACGACGATGACGAATACTATTACTAATACTACTACTTCTACTACTAATATTACTAGTACTAATACTATTCCTGTTATTTATATTGATGATACTAATACTAATAATATTATTAATAATCGTACTAATAATAATAATATTTATTATTTTTATTATTATTTTACTGCAAATTCTACTATTACGCATTTATTTATGTTGACTTTGAAAGATACTATATTATGTATGTTAAATCGCTAAATAGAATGAATGAGCTAAATGTATAAACACAGCCGTTTTATGTTCCCACACACTAGCCTTCATTTCATTCCTGGCTAATTCTGTCCGGTCACCCGTTAAACAGGAAATCATGATTTATGTATGTGACCTGTAAGATCCCTTGAAGTTTAAGTTAATTATTTAACAAGTTGGCAGGGTAAGACAATGTTTTTGCTTTCAATATGCCTCCTATCACATTCATTGTTATGTTTACTACATACACGAATCTGAGCAGTATATAAGAACAAAAAATGCAGTACAATCAACGGAACACCTTCAAATTCAGAAGTATTCTCTTTACTGTTCTTTACCGCAATTTTCTTCCTTGCTTGCTGCTTTCTTTTTTTAAATCACTTTTCATGTAGACACCCATGTTTATATAGTTAATTTCACCTTTTATTAAGCCTCAAAATCTGTTAAAACATTGAAATATTTTTTAGTTTACTTATGATTAACAAGAATATTAATATTTTATAACTCGGCTTATAATTCAACTTGAAAATAGCTTTAGCCTACATAGTGCACAAAAGAAATACTGCGACGATTTTCCGATATAAGCCCCAATGTTTAATTTTTCCAAAGAAATGATCATAATTAATTGTGGGTAGTTCGTGTAATGAGCAGTTAGTTGACCAATATGCACCTCGAAGAATATGGAGATAATTCGAAAGCAAATCTAGACCGAGCTAAACAACCTTCTGAGTCAAAAGAATAATCAATTCGTTGTACAGAATTATGTCATGTAACACTTTATTTTTTTTTAATGAAAATAATGCATTAAATTGAATTATTTAGCGCCAATTTCAGGCAAAATTTCACTTTATTTTCATGGATCAAATACTGAACCACTTTGTGTACTATAACATCCTACAAAAAATATTAAATAACGATGTCAACTATATCATCCAATTAATTTCTGAAATTAGTTAGTTGTTCAATTCAATACTGCATCCCAGGTGGTGCGGTGTCTGTTCTATAATGATAGATTCCGATTGGCTAGTTGCAATTTTAAGGCTAAAGCGATGCCAGATATGCTCTACTTGAAGGAAGGGATAACCAAGAAACAATAGTTAGTTTATAACTGAAAATTGTATGCAGTATGCGGCAAGGTGGCAAATAGTTAAGATCAACAGATTTAGAAGCAGATATGCTAGATGTAAGCCCTATACGCGGTAATTTGTGGACAGTACATGAAGAGGTCCTAATTAGGACAAAACATATATCCTGGATCAATTCCCTTTTACATATTATAGGAGGCTCAGTTTACACTGGCAAATGTAAATATAATGGGATTGGTGTTTATATTAACCTAGTTTCCTTCATTTCAATTATTGATGATCGTATACTATCATAGTCTTTTACTATAATGTATAACTGTTTAATTGTGTCTTTTAAATTGATATTTCAATACTGAAAATTTTGTAATTGTTGATTAATATGTAGGCAATTAACCAATTAGTCTAAATGAATCACTATGGAAATCAAAGAAATACTGCCTCAATATATATATATATATATATATATATATATATATATATATATATATATATATATATATATATGCATGCATTTACAGCATTGTTTTGCGCAAAATGTTATTATTCTTTAGTGTATTCAATAATGAAATATCTTATCAGTTTTATCAGATCTAATTTATTTTTAATGAAAAATTTGTATATATTTTCATTAAATCTAAATCAAGATTTCAAAAAAAATTTTATGTAAATCATAGTATTATAAATACGGATGTTCTTCCGTTGGTAACTTTCCTGGTCTTATCTTAAGTACGAATTTACTGTTGTATAAATTAAATACTTATAAGAATATATTAAAAGGTGTAAAACTGCTATGAACATTACTCAATGGTATTTTAACAGTTGAAGATACTAGCGAATTAGCTGGAATTGCGATTATTTATAATTGAAAGCTGCACCTCTGATTTCAAATTTTAAATTAAATTCTCTTTTAAGTTGGGTTAGTCATTTCGCCTACGTGCTTTGAAGACGATTAAAGAAGGATGAAAAGCTATAAAACGCGTAACTGACTTTAGGCTTTCTACAATTTAAAAATTAATTTTCACAGGTTGGAGATTTAAATGAAGATGGTGGGGATTGCTGAGTGTTCACCTATTCGGAGCTGCAAGAAACACGTATCTTATAATAAGCGCAACTGCGAGTTTCCATCAAAACGATGAGATGATGTAATTATAGGTAACGAACATATAAGACATAAAAACGGTTGAAGTATTTTCTGTCTAATTAGTGAATAATTAACGTAATTTCAGAATTTATTACAGAAAAAATGGTTAATGATAATTCTGTTTCCGATTTTAGTCTAAATGCATAAATATGATGTTTCATTCCTATACCAAACGAAATATTGCGAATTTTCATCCTAAAAAATTAATTAATCATTTTAAATGTTTCCATTTATAATCAATACCTTACCTTATTTGGTTAAATGCCGAAATTTAATTTAATATTCTGATTAAAAGTTGTTCAAATTAATATTTTTAATTCTTAAATTATTATTTTTCCACAAGATATATTCATTAAAATAAAAAAAATTGATTATTTCTGTGCTGCAAAAATACAGTTCTAAATCGGAAAATTTTGCATAAGATAAATATTTTAAATTTTGATTTGTACAAATGAATAGTGTTTGAGTGCGCAAAATGAACATTAAATAACCTTTAGAAATTTGGCACTAATCAACCAGTTTTCGGTATCTCACATAGCCTTCAAACTCAGAAAACATGCAACTCCAAGCAAACGTAGAATATTCTTTGAAATTTATTTGTGTGCGAAAGAATCGCAAAGGGATTCAAGTTTTTTAGTCTTAAAATAATAAAAATAAATTTATTTGCAAATATGATTTACTAAAACACTCATTATTGCAGAAACGCGCGCTCGCCTTAACTTATTAACTGATTTACTAGAAAAATAGTATAAAAGATTTGTTTCAATAGGAATATCGGTTTACATTAAACGTGCACAGAAAATTCATTTATTCTTTCACAGTCATAAAACAGGCATAAACATGAATAAACAAATTTTGCGTAGATATTGAAAAGCCTCATTTTTTCTTGAATTGTCGAAGCAAAACAATTTGCTCATGTGTGTATTAGGTGTTGCTGACCTAGTGACTAATTAGTTGAAAAGGACAAGTATGTTAAAACAAACTCAGTTTGATCGGAAGATGTAATCTCATAAACTCATTCGCTTCATGCCTACTGGCAACTCATCAATATGATCCGTCATTAAGCTCTATACACATTATACATTTTGGTGTGGAATTTGAGACGGTATAGTCCATATTGTATATAAGTATATTAAACTGTGAAAAAGACGAAGGCGTTCCAATATAAAATTTTAGATTATGTAAAGATAAAATTTTGAGAATTAACAAAATTGTCGTTTGTTAAAAACGTAAAATAACATAAAATATGCAAAATTGTGATGAAAGAAATAAATGAAGGTAAAGCAGGATTAATTCATCGGGTTCTATCACAGAAGCCGAGGCCAATTGAGTCATCAAAAAAATATAAAACCTACCCAAAACGTAAAACAGTTGAACTTTGAAAATAAATTTATCTATAGTCAAATTCCAGTCCCTCGGTATGGCTAAATATTTACACAATTGCGTAATCGAATTTGGATTTATTCGACTGCTGATTACCATAAATTCGTAAAATAAATCAAGTAAATTACCTGATCTGCGTTAGTCAAAACGCAGATCAGGTAATTTCAATTAATTCAGTATCGCAACAACGCCATTCCTTCAAGAAACATTTAACATGGAATTATAGCAGTAAAACCGTTAAATGGTATAATAAATATACTCAACTGAAGGATCAACTCGTGAGGCATGTGTCAAATATGTCCTTTTTAAGTATTTGGTTAAAACATGATGTTATTTCTAAATGCTTTCGTTTTAAATTAAATTTTAAGTTAAATGCGTATGTCAATTCTCTTAAGCATGAACTTTGTATAAATATTATTAAAACTTTAATTCGTGATTTAGTTAAACGTAAGATAATACTTATTATGAAAAAAACTAAACTAAGATCGATGTTAACTTCTCTTTTGCACGCAGATGATTTTAAATGCATAGAGAATTTCAGTGATAAAGCCCGTAATAGAGAAAAAAGTAAGAATTAGACATGATAAAAATTAGCTGACTTGGGAATTTATAGACCCCAAGAAAGTGATAATTTAATCGGGACTAATAGAATAGTAAATCTATCAACATTAAATCTTAAGAAGGATCAAGTTGAACTACTTAACCGTGGTTTAAACATGGCTATTCCTAATGAAAGGTCGGTTAGAAACAAATTAATTTCTGAGGCTGTCAAAACGGCAAAGCTACTATCGGATAATGATAGGGTGAATTTTGAATTAGACGTTGCATCAATGGTTTTAACACACAAAGAGGATAAGGTTAAGCCTAATTTTAAAATTAAACGTCTCAGAAATGATTTAGTATCAAATAATGTTATATGTCTTAAGGCGGATAACGGAGGAGCTACAGTTCTGATGAATCAATCTGATTATGACAATAAAATGATAGAACAGTTAAGTAATGATGAAGTATACACTAAAATAACAAAAGACCCTACTGATAAGTTACAAGGGCAAGTAAAATTATTAATCAAATTAAGTAAATCTTCTCTAAATTTACTACTGATCTGTTTGGATATGCCATCAACGTTAAACATTATTTCAACTGGGAAAGCTATTGAAATTAAATTTTAGACGCCAGATCAAACGTATTATACTATCTTGTCTCAGTTTAAACTTTAAGCAAATTTATGTTTTATATTAACAAGGTAATCTTAAGAATAGGTTAATTTAGAGACACATTGTTATTTGTTATATTTATATACGTCCTTAAAAGCATTTCTTAGCTTCGAGCACCACTGAAGTGTTCCAAAAAATCTAACAAGAGTATCAGTTTTACTGGAAAACATGATAAAGTCGGTATTCTATTGCGTTGGATACACAAAAGAACAGTTATTTATGATTTATTAAAAAGAATTGTTTGCCTAAATCAGTCTAGGATTGCCCAGCACCTCCATTATAGCAGTTTTTCTGATTCCTTAATATTAGCAATGCCTATCGGTTTATTATCAAAAATTGACAAGAAAAATAATCCATATTATAAAGATGACGAATATAAAATTCTAAAAATAATTTAATTTCTAATTGCCTTCTTTATCAATTTATTGAGTCAATTTTTAAAACATCAGTACAAAAGATACTGGAAAGTGTGCCAAAGGTCGGTCTTCTTTCTATGTTCTGCAACTTCTTTGCTAGAATTAGATCGATATACCCATCACGCTTTCAAGCTTAATTTTAGAAATGGGGATCTTCTGCGCAATGAATTGGTGCTTAATTGTATATCCCGTATGCGAATGGCAAAAACTGGAAAAAATAAATTTTCGTGACTGAGCAGAAATTATGCAGCCGACATTTCCAGTAATTTACAGATGCGAGAACCGCATATCTACTTTTGCTTTCCATAAAAAATTCAATGTGGTATGACCCATGTTAATCAGTTTGTGGTCGTACTCTGACGATGAACATGGACGTTCGAAACCCGTCACTATGTGGCTTGACGTTAGTTTTACTATGTTCTTCAGCGAATAGTTAAATATAAAAGATTTGTTGTTTACTTCAAGCTCGTAAATTTGATTTTAAGAATTTCTTCACCATTCGCCCTTTCAGTGATTTTTAAATTTCATAAATCATATACATGGGGCGTAAGCTGCAGAAAAGTAATGTTCATCACAGTATAGAAATTGTGCAGCCAACATTTCCAGTCTTGTATAATGTACGCGAGACTACTAGAGGTGAGAACAGCACATCTAATCTTGTATGAGAGAACACAGCTCGCCTACTTTTATGTGCAGTGTGCGGCAGGGCGGCTCTGTGGTTACAGAAAGAGATTCCGAAGCAGACGAGCTCAGGTTCTAGCACTGTGCGCCGAAAATTATGGACAGTTTATGATGAGTTCCTATTAAGGACGAAACAGGTCTACTGGATGAATTGTCTTTTCGACACCATGCAATGCTTTGTTTTTTACCGACAAATGTATGTACAAAATGTGTCATGTGTTCATATCACGAATGCAAACTTGATTAAAATATTCGTTATCACCGCCCGCAAAACCAATATTCGCTTAATTATATAAATGTTAAATTCATTACCACCTTCCTATGTTGTGTGGTGCCTGTTACGTGACAGCGTGGGAATGGTTATTTGGAAGTTTTATTCAAAAGGGATGCCATATAGGCTCTACCGAAAGGAAAGGCTAAACAAGTTACATTGGTTAGTATATAACTGAAATTCTTGTAGTGCGCGGTGTTTAGAACAGCGGATTCCGTAGCAGACGTGCACAGATTCCAGCCCTGTAATCGGCAAATTCTGGACAGTATTGGATGAGTTTCCAATAAGGTGGAAACCGGTCTGCTGGATGAACTATCTTTTCGGAATTATATAATACTCAGTATATATATATATATATATATATATATATATATATATATATATATATATAATAAGATTCATCTTTATATCATGATCACAAAATTGTTATAAATAACTGTTATCACCGCTAGCACAATCTTTTATTCATTGCACATATCCTGAATTTACGCTTCGAAGTTTTATTGCAGTCACACATATAATTTTGCAGATTCGCTACACCTATAGAAGGTCAAGAATATAATTATTCTGCATTTATGCAGCATAAGTGTAGGCTGTTCAATCAAACCATCATCATTAGATACTGTTTTAGTTCTAAACACATCAGTTCTACCAACTGAGCCTAGTCTGGCTATGCTTTGTTTATGATTATATCAAATGTCTTTTATGTTTATTGTAGGTCTGACAACTTGATAATATTAATAGATTTTTGCCTTCTAACACCACTTTTGTTGATGGATTTGTTATTATATGCACTGGTGTTATAGACAATTAGGCGTTATGGTACTTTTAATGAGATTAGGAAACTTTAGTGTCAATTAAATTAGATAATGCTTATTCGAGATCTTCTGCCTTATAGTCTAATAAGGATAGTTAATGTCATGAACATCCCCATATTTATATATATATATATATATATATATATATATATATATATAGTATATTTCTAATTAGGAAGAAAAAACACATTAATAACAAAGTGGATAATGGCCATTTATTTCGAGAATACTAAACTTCGCTCTACAATCTTTCATTTATATACATTCTGGCTTTCCATATGAATATTTGGGGAGCAACAAATATGACTCGGTTTTCTATTTCTTGTTTTGGCCGATTGGTAAGTGTGTATACGTTTGTGTCTCTGTGTGTGTCTGTTTGCATGTAAAGGTCCTTCTCAATGTATTGCAAAGTGATGTCTGAAATCTGGTCATTATTGTATTGATGGCTTGAGAATTAACCATCTGTTCGAATTGTTCGCTGTTACGTTTACGTGTGCTATTTTTCCGAGTGTAGTTTTATGTTTCACCTTTTTGCGAAAATTGGTGTTCTTCACTTAGTAACAGCGCAAGTGCAGAATGCAGTGTTGAATGCTCATATTATTTGGAATTTTCTGTCGCCATATGTACATTTGTTTTTTCCTCTTCAGTTTGTTGACAATCCGATTGAATGTTTGTTGATTCTAGTCGAGGACCTGTTCGGTCTTGCCTGAATACTAGTAAATTGTTGTTTAATTTTGTCAATGAACAACGCCCCGCTACATAAACCAGCTAAGTTTCTCTGCAAAATACGTCAACCAATACGAAAAATGATAAACGCAAACACTATCAAGAACTCCTTTGACCTAAGAGATGAACTGAAGGGGAAGAACATTCTACAGTATAAAATGGTCTCACTTGACGTCTCATCCTCATTTACAAACATAACACTGGATAAGACAACAGAGATCTTGTGTGACCTCATCAAAAATGAGTTTTTTGACTTCCCTATAGACACCAATGACATCAAAGACCTCATATTAGCATGTACTGAAAACGTGCAATTTACATTCGAAGGGATATACTACCGCCAGATCAATGGTGTAGCTATGGGAAGTTGCATCGCACCCCTCCTGGCAGATGTATACATGTATCACCTGGAAAAAACGAACCTGAAAGGTATAATTGACCAGTGCGAACTCTACAAAAGGTATTTAGATGATATATTGTTGTTCATCTCAGAAGCAGCAGACCCTTCCGAAATCCTCAAACAAGCAAATGGAGTCGATCCAGATATCAAATTCACTCTCGAGGTAGAGAAAGACGACAGTTTTCCCTTCCTTGACATCAAAATCACTAACGAAGATTTGACACTGGCCATACATAGAAAATCCACTTTCACCGGACAATACATTCAATACAACAGCAGTGTGCCAAAACCCCACAAAAGAAACTTAGTAAACAACCTAGCAAACAGAATCAGGAAGATCTGCTCTGAACACAAGATTGAGGAAGAACTGGGCTACCTCAGGAAAATTTTGCTAATGAACAACTACCCAGAGCGTTTCATTGATGTCAACATCAGACCACGGCAGATTCGCACTAGAGAGGATACCGTCAAGCAGATTTTCCTAAACTTACCATTTAGAGGCGACGTACCAACCTCAATAATTGCACGGCGGCTGAATAGAATAACTAAGGAGAACTTTCCCAGTGTTACAGTTAATATCACATTTAGTACACAGAGAATCATGAAGTTGGATGCCAAAGATCAATTGCCAATTCTCTCCAAATCATTCATAGTGTAAAAATTCTCATTTATGTGCGGTAGCACATATATCAGACGTACGAAGAAGCAATTGATAAACAGAATCCAGCAACATTAACCTCAGAAATTGATTAACAAAGGCTTGTCTCCGTCAGGAAAATCAGCTATTTCCGATCATATATAGGAAAAGGGGCACCCAGTCATTTCGACCAATTTCTCAATTCTAAATAAAGCAAAATCAGAAAAATTATTATTTATTTATGAAGCCCTAATTATAAAACAAAAGGCACCTGGCCTAAATATTCAAATTTGTCATCAACATTCTATTCTAAACGACTGGCCACGAATAAAAAAATTCAACAACAGTTTACTAGTATCCAGGCAAGACCGAACAGGCCCTCGACTAGAATCAACAAACATTCAATCGGATTGGCAAAATAATGAAGAGGAAATAACAGATGCACACATGGTGACAGAAATTTCCAAATAATATAAGCGTTCAACACTGCAATCAGCGCTTGCGCTGTTACCAAGTGAAGAACACAACTTTGCGCAAAATGTGAAACGAATAACTACACGCGGAAAAATAGCACTCGTACACGCAACAGCGAATTATTCGAAAAGATGGCTAATTCTCAAGCTATCAATAAAATAATGGCCAGATCTCAGACATCACTTTGCAATAAAATGAGAAGGACCTTTATAAACAAACAGGCAAAAATGCATACACTGTTACTAATCAGCCAAAACAAGAAATAGAAAACCGAGTCATATTTGTTGCCACCCACATATTCAAATGAAAACCAAGAATGTATATAAATGAAAGATTGTAGAGCGAAGTTTAGTATTCTCGAAATAAATGGCCATTATCCACTTTGTTATTAATGTGTTTTTTCTTCCTAATTAGAAATATATTGTGTAATATTCGAAGGCAATGGGCATTATATATATATATATATATATATATATATATATATATATATATATATATGTGATTCCAGATTGATATAAAATTGACATAACATAACAAATACAATACATCAACTATACCGACTTACAAATCATTGGACGCTTGTCATTATTAGACAAAACTTCTGTGGCCCTGGATCAAACTCTGCAGTAATTATTACCTTTGAAAGTTTGCAGTAATTATTGAAGAAGAAAAAAAATTATTTTTTACGTCAGGCAATCCTAGCAATTTTATGTTTACACCGAATGATGATTTTTGCGCAATTTTTTATGTGAATCACTTTTAGTCTAAGATTTCAACTCTCGGGTGCGCATTTGTCATCGTTAAACAAGTATCATACCAGTTGAGTAATTAACATTGAATTAAATTATGCATGACATGATGTGGGTATAAATATGTTGTCAGTGTAGGAAGTAATCTACTAGGCATATATTGCTATTCTTTTGTACAAATTAATAATAAGCATTATTGTAGGGACGGGTAAACTAGCCAAAGGAATTTGGCTCAAAGAAATACAATTCAACACTTACGCAAAGCGAGCCGCAGGATTTTCAGCTGATACCAACTTGTGATTTTGATCAGTCTTTGCTGCGAATATATGCAGATAAATGTTAAAAATATCTCCACAAAGTGGCAACTCATATTGGCTTTTAAAGTAGATAATATACATCGATGTAATTTAGGAATAATATTTAAATATATTTTGACGAAAGGCAATAATTTAAACGCTTACATTCTCATAATTTCATTTAGAATTTTTCAGATGTCATTGATTGAAATAACTGTGTATTTTGATGTAACGATTAAATAAAAAATCTGATCAGCAATGTAAATTAATGACGTTTGAATGTTAAACATGAAATCAGATAACTAATAACAATATAGACAAGCAAATGCGAGTGAAATGGCTTATGTCGCACAAAACTCCTGAATTTCAGCAAACCGATTTATATTAAATGTAGTTTTCTAAATTTCAACTTATTGCTGAAGTCCAGAAAACATGAATTATGAAATTGCTAGGCTGGTAAATATGAGTTTTAAAAGTATAAATTTTTGGCTACAATTGCTCCTTGTTTTACCAAATGTAAAATTAGGGAAAATTGAATATTGTGAAAAATTGTTTTATAAGAACTTAATTAAAGTTGTTAGAAAGGGCAACTGTAGACACAGAGCAATCATCATCGTCATTGAAATGAAGAGCCATCAAAAGCCAATGGTAATTATTGTTTCATTTATATATAACCACAGGAAGCAAACCAAAGAAACAAGAAAATTTTTATAAGTAATGACAAAAATAAAAATTAAAGCACACAAATTATTAGTAAGATTTACGACAGAGAGTGAGAGAGTAAAATGAGTAAATTTATCTTTATAACTTACTGAAGTGCGGCAAATTAAATCTTTACGCGGCACCATTATGCCGAAGTCAGCTTTAAGGCAAGGAAACGTCAGCAATACAATTTCCTTGCTGGTTTCATTGTTTTACGTCATAAACAAAACAAAATCTGGCAGCTAACTCTGCCCTACTAAGAAAAGAAATTTACGAATATTATTCTACTAGAAATGTGCAACAAGATAGCCAATGAGCTCGAATCTATGATGCGTAGGGTTTCCCATCAAGAAGTATGAAGTCCTCGCTGACCCTATCCTAGGATACGAGTGGGTCCTATACTATCCAGTTTTGATGTAGCTGACTTTATTTGTTTCTGCCAAGTCAAACTCTGCTCACCTAGTTTCTTACGCCAATCTGGAGCTGGATGAGAGTAGAGAACTCTACTGGGCAATCCAATTGAGGGCATACGAAAAACATGACCGAGTCAACGAAGTTGATGGAGCCTTACTTGATTATCTAACGAGGAGCACTTGATGGCAGATCCAAAAATACGTATGCGGATGTCAACGATAGTCGAGTGTCTGTAAGCGTCTAAACTCCTCAACTGTATGGGGCCAAGTCTCACTAGCGTATAATAAAAATTCGCGTACAGATTTATTGTAAACACTACCTTTAATGCAGAGTTAAATACTCGCATTTTTCCATAATTGGCGAAGGTTCGCGAAGAGTACTCTAGCTTTTGTGATTCTAAAACCACCTCGTCGGACATATTGGTTGAGTTATTGATAGATCTCTCATGCTATGTAAACCTGTCAACGATGTATAGATCTTCAATCTGCAGCCGCAGTGTTGAAGTGAGTGGTGGGTGATCCTGTAAATATATCTTGCATATGAAGCTTGCGAATTCCATACCGAAAAACGGAATAACGTCTGTTAATCTATTCAAGGTGGCCTGGGTCGAATAATAGTACGATATCGTTTTCCTAGTCAAGATGGACTAATTTACCGCCTGGGAGAACTTCAACACCTGCATCATAAACGTGTGGAAAAGTGTTGTTCATAATAGCATCGATTACAATATTAGACAAACATAGGGAAGTGGACAGCCTTGACGACCACAAATGTTGGTTGTAAAGTTGTATGTTAATTCGTTGTAGGCCCTAACGCGACCAGAAGTGTTTGTTTAGAAAACAAGTATAATATTAACAAATTTTGTGTTCACACCAGTTTTTGGCAAAATATCGAATAAAACACTGCAATTCACCGAATAAAATGCACCCTTGAAGTCCAGAAAGACAGTTATTGTGAAACGGTGATATACGTGTCGATGTTGAAGAGCTTGCTTTAAGTTAAAAATATTATCTATACAACCTCGTCCTAAGCGGAATTTTGGCATGTTCTTCTCTAGTGTGTGGAAGCAAAGAATCTAGATACGACTGGAGTCAATTTTATACCATGATGGTCGACTCATACCAATCAAGTGATACAGTCTTCTCATTCCTTATAGTACAAACTAGGTTAGTCAACGCTCCAGAAATTATAAAATCCCGGAAGTAAATCATCAGGGCCTGTGGCTTTGCCAATTTTAATGATAGGATAGCATCCAGTATTTCTAACTCTGTTGGTTCTTTAAGATAACAATTCAACACCGTTGATACAGGCATGCTTTCGGAAATCGGATCTGGTGCAGGTGTCCAAGAAAATTGTTATTTGAAGTGATCAGCCCACCTATCAAGACGACTTATCTTATCGGTTATTAGATGGATGTTACTATCAGTTATAGTTTCGTTAGCTTTTATTTTTTTCAAACATGTTGTGCGAATAATTTGGAACAAACAGCAAGTTTTACCCGACGCGAACGCTTCTTCAATTTCTTTAGTATTTCTCATCCAAAGGATTTGAGGTCGACTCTTAAACTGCGGTTAGGTTGGCGTATTACATTGCGTCGAGTATTAGTATGTGCTGAGCCAGGTGGAATTTTAAAGAGAAACAATGAATATTTCTACGGTGCCTGCCATGCCATATACAGTTGTACTTGCATTGAGCATAGTAGAAGTTATCTAGGTCGAGATCAGTAAGCTTCGATTTTAGAATATCTTAATAGTTTTTCGAAAGGACCGTTGTCCGATTTTGCTTATATCTATTTGAGTTTTATTGTTATTTATTTTCCCAGAAAATATTAGTTCGGAGTAAGAAGCGTCCTTGCTTTCGTCTATGCAACAATCGGTAGGAGCATATGCAGGTGAAACGAAAAGTCAACGCTGATTACAGCTTTTGCATTGATTTCAATAGATTTATGCAAACGTGCCGCACAAATTTGGCCTTTTACATGAATCTATTCAATAAAAGATAGCTAAAGCTCGTGTGCAATTGATAATACCGACGTCCCACTTACCGGCTCCAGAAAACTTCGTGGAACTAGATGTTCGAAGCCAATAACGCGAAGATAAAGATAATGTACTCAGTTCTGTAATGCATGTAGGATCCTGTATTCTGGTATCAGAAAAATTTTTGATAGCATTGACATATATATTAGTGCTTAAAAATATAAACGAGCATTAAGTGGCCGAAGAAAATTTATTTTCAATAATGTTGGGCAAGATTATTTCGGTCTATTTGTATATGTGAAACAACATTCACTGCCCAGAATTTACGTTTGAAAATAACTACATTATGATGCGTGAAATTAAGCATCTGCTGAAAGGTACTAGCTATGGATTAGATTGTAAAAGTCGGTGCTTCACATTGCATATTATTTTAGCCTGGTAACGAGCTAAATCGATGTGATACAACGTGACATCGATGGAGGCAATGCATTGCCTCAAAATTTGTATCAAACTAGTGAACAAACAAATGAGCATGACTTTCTGCTAAGATCACGACAAAATATTCAAAAACTATTTTTTAACACGAGACGCGCCAGAATAATTTTTTGAAAGGAAATCGTGATAGAGATTTGACGGAGGAAACTGAATCTGATGGACAATGGCAGATTACTTATTCACACAGCTAAGTAATATCTTCCAATATTATTGGAAATCAATAATTAAGTTTAAGCGAAAATAACTTAACGGTTCATTTAATTTCTGGCAAATTGGCGTAGATATTGAAACTAATAAAATTTTGAGAGGTTAGAGTCGCATGTGTAAGAGAAACGGATACGAGACATAACCTAAGTAGTTTACTTTCGAACATACATTGTACGGAGTACGCTGCCCCTCATATTATGACGAAAAATTAAGCTATTTCAATATTCCATTCGGAGAATTAGTTTCTAGCATTGACGTAATAGGTATAGCGTGTTGAGTAACAAATTAGTTACAACAGGACCGGAAGGATATGCCAAAGTCACCATTAAGTACAAAATGAATGTGTGTATCAGATTATACTTTCTGTTAATGCGCACTTTGAAATAATTTTCTTTAGGTACGCAATCTGTAATACATCAGATCAAAAGTAGGTTTCTTGAACGCTAAAGGCGGAAATCCGTCAATCCGCCAATATTATTTCTCAATGTGCATACCAAATTTTTAAAGCACTTTGAGAAGGTCGCTCTAAAACAATGATATTACAAGAGCTAATAAAGTTAATTACCTGAGATTTAACTCTACCCAATTTTAATAAAATCACTTGGTCAAAAATTTTTAAAAGGTCAAAATTTAACCTCGGCTTTGATTAGATAGACACATTTAGACAAATTTTATAAAGCGATAGGAATTTAACTAATCCACTCCTTTTCATTTCATCATCGGAGCTCATTTGAAAGATAGGTTTGGATACTGACTTCATTAGCTGGTTATTTCTTCCGTTTTATCTCCCACCCTTGTGTTTCTGGTGCTCCTCCTGTTTTGCCTATCTGTTTAAATACGTGAAACTAAATTATCGCATAACCTCAGGACTGAATCAAAAAGCATTTCAACAACGCCTTCAATGTGATTCTACGCTATGATATTCCGACAAGCGGTCGTAGTGTTTAAAAGCCCTTTATACGTTTAATTACAGACTGGGCTGATTAGTTGCACTAAACGGGTCAATGAGGAGTGATTAAACAATGAGTTTGCAGCCGCTCCCAATATACGTTTGCTAAGTGAGAATACGTGGCACAGAGCTGACTTTTCACAAAGCATTTGACTATTTTCAGCGTTTCCTGGTTGATCATCCGGCAATATTAGAAGGAAGTAAACTGACGATGAGACATGTCATGGGGATAGTGAACATATGTATATCCGCTACTTATTTTAAATTTAATAATGAATTTTATAAGCAGATTAGAATTTTTCCAATGAGAAAACCATTGACAGCTCCAACAGCTCATATCTGCATAAATTACATAGAGGAAAACCTCTCAATTATAACACCCCTAAACATAAAATTTTATGTACGATTTTTGGATCATTCATCAGTTATTTGGTATCACGGGGAGAATCAACCGATACATTTGTTAAATTTAGCAAATCAGGCGGGCAAACCTAAATTTGCGATTTAAAATGATTTATGTGTTGAAGTACCATTTCTGGATGTCAAGATAATTATAAATGACACAAAATTAGAACGAGATATTTATTGGGTGAATAATTACTCAGGTATCCTTCTTAATTTCAATTCAAATCATTCATATAGAATTAAAATCGGTATCTTAAAATTGATGACAATTGAAAACTTAAGACTAACAGATACAAGACATAGAAATTGCATTAGGTAGACTGAAAGAAATATTCAGTGCTAATGGATGCCATCTAAAGTTAATTGAAGTCACTATGATGATCGTCATAAGTAAAATTAATCATGATTGGAAGTACATAAAGTGAAATAAAACAAGAGGATCGGCAGGTCATGGTAATACCTGACTTCAAACTAATTAAGAAAGTAAAACGGTAGCATTGAAACACAAAAAACGAACTATTTTAAAGCAGACCCTTAACCTAGGTATTAAACTGCCAAACCAAAAGGAGAAAACAGAAAAGTTAGACACATAAGGAGTATAAGAAATTCCATATAACGACTGTAACTTCATGTATGTGGGTGAAATCATGCGCCAAATTAAGGTAATTAGAGGGGAACAGAAAACCGCATGCAAGTTTGGCCATGTTAATTAATCGGATCTTGCACGCCATACAGTATAGACAGGACACTCAATTAATTGGGATGGCTGCAGATATATATCAATTTGTGGCCGTAGCAGATCGACTAGATTGATTAGAGAATCCATAGAAATTAAATGGAGAAATGACATTCTGAATGAAACAGCCATAGAAGATCACCAGGTCCTATTTGGAATACAGCATTAAATAATGGTAGGAAATCAAGATTGCACGAATCTGAATCAGAAACTCGCTCAATTAAAAGAATAAGAACACTGGACTGATATTAACTTATAGAGGTGTATATGAAAGGAGTATATGAAATTCCATGTAACGACTGTAACTTCATGTATGTGGGTGAAACTATACTCCAAATTACGGTAATTAGAGCGGAACATGGAACCGCGTGCAAGTATGGCCATGTTTATATATCGGATCTTGCACGTCATACAGTTGATAGGACACACAATAAATTGTGATTGTTGCAGACGCATATCAATTTATGGTCATAATAGATCGTCAGGATTGATTAAATTATCCATCGAAATTATATTGAGAAATGGCATAATGAACAAAACAGCCGTAGAAAAATCACTAGATCCGATTTGGAATACAGCTTTAAATAATCGTAGGAAGTCAAAATCAGAAACTCACTAAATTAAATGAATAAGGAGACTGGATTGTTAATGACGTACAGACGGCGATGGAGTGTGTGTAATTCAATATTCCCTAATTTATTTTCAGACAACCCTAGAATTTCATCCTTAGTTACTTGTTATCTTATTGTATTTATTAACTCAGGTTCTTTTCCTTGTGTAGCGCCTTTTAGCAAACATATACGTTTGTTTGAGAAGCAGAAGGGAACTATTCTTTAAACAATTACTATTATTTTTATTTAGGAGGCAAATTTCAAATTTATTTTTATGACTCCTTTTTTATTTTATATTAACTTTATTCATATCTAATTTAATTTTAATAACTCTAAATTATATACTGTGAAATTTTTCCGCTCGAGTATTCTCATTATCTTGGCAGTTCTAATTACTACATTTTGGAAAGTAAGCGTCAAAATAATGTCCACATAGTAATTCACATTTATAATTTTATCAAGTTTGCGGATTGAAGTAAACACCAATCCCATTGTATTTAATAAGTCGTCGAACAACATAACAAAACTACCGTCAGCCGCAACGCACTGACGCGTTTCGACCTTCCATGACCATCATCAGATTTTGACGAAAAACTGACTATCGTGGATCAAACCGCATTGAATATATATAAATAAATAAATAAATATATATATATATATATATATATATATATATATATATATATATATATATATATATAAGAAACGCGCAGTGCGTTGCATCTGGCGAGAGTTTTGTTATGTTGTTCGACGACTGGTTAAATACAATGGGATTGGTGCTTACTTCAAACTCGCAAACTTGATTTAAAGAATTGTTATTACCACCCGCGCAAGTCAATTATTGTTAAATTGTATTACCTATATATGTATATGTGGCGAAAGCTGCAAACAGTTAATGTTCGTGACTGCATTGAAATTGTGCAGCCGACATTTCCAGTCAAGTTCAATGTATGCGAGACTGCTAGAGGTGAGAGCCGCATATCTAAATTTCATTTCCATATATATTCAATGCGGTTTGATCCTCGATAGTCATTTTGCCGTCGTAATCTGATGATGATCATGGAAGGTCGAAACGCGTCAGTGCGTTGCGGCTGGCGGTAGTTTTGTTATGTTGTTCGACGACTGGTTAAATACAATGGGATTGGTGTTTACTTCAATCTCGCAAACTTGATAAAATTATAAATGTCAATTACTATGTGGACATTATATGTTGTGTTTCCAGCTCGCAAACTTGATTTAAAGAATTGTTACCACCACGCGCGCAATCAATTATTGTTAAATTTATAATTTTAGTTTCACTTGAATAAGGGAGACACGTGCCGCTATTTAGATCTAACAGATTTTATCTAACTTAAAATAACGCCCACAAATATACACACACAAGCGTGACATACGCTTATTTTGTGAACCGCCAGATGTTGTTAAATTTCTGTAATTTCACTTTAGTGAGTGTTCACGTGCAGTAACAGATTTCTTCTCAATCCAAAATAAAGTAAAACACATAGAAATAGGCTCGGCGTACGCTTATCTAGTATTTCTTATTAAATCACTGTAATTTCATTTCGATGAGTTTACACATGCAAACATATATGCAAACATGTTTGACTTACAATTACCTAGTGAATAGATAGTTATGCTTAAGAGATCTAACAATAAATATAAATGAGATAGTTTAAACTAAATTTTCCGAAATCGGAAATCGAAATATTCGGATTAATGTGGAGGATAGTTGATGCAACCATATTGTTGCGCCCAAAAAGGACAAGGTAATTAATCTATTTCCTGCCGAGCAACATGCTTCTTTTAAAGCATACATTTCATTACAGGTTCAGACGTGTTTTGGTCGTTTTTGGATATCCGCAGGTCAAAACAGAAGTTTATTTAAAGCGGATTACCCGGTAATTAAATTTAATGTGTTGCAAATCGTCACATGCTCTGATCACAATATTAGTTTCCACGTACGTTTCTTCTATGGCAAAATTCCTTTAATTCACCTGTCAGAAACGAACGTCATGAAAGAATAAATATACATATTTTTGTTACCAGTAGATTATGTAAACATTTCAGTTTACTCCTCTTTTGTGTGTTTATTGTCGTGCACATAATATGACCATGAAATGTCTAAACGCGGCCATTTGTGCAACAGGCGTCGTTTTTTTACATTATGCGTCTGGTTATATAAAATGGGATTGGTATTTATATTTTGTCCATAGATTCATTTGTAACGTTTTGATTCCACCAACGCAATCATTGATGGCGTAGTTTAAGCCTTATTTTTGTAATTTAATTTTTGATAAAATAACACAAATTTTAAACGTGGAATCACCGAGGTATCACTTTACGAATTAACTTAAATCTAAATTCGCATTATACGAATTAAATAAATGTGCTGCAATTACGTAGTTAAAATATGACTTGCATCTAACCAATATTTTTGTTCAATTTGATTAGGAGCAATATTTCAATACAAATTAGACATCAATAAGGAGAGGAATTGCTTTTATGTGTATCCAAGGTGAAAACTGATTCTTGCAGAATCCGCATTTGTGACGGAAGTATTAATAATTTTCTCTAAAAATTAGGCTAAATAATCTTAGTAGATATCACTGTGGAAAATTTAACCTTATCCTTTGTGACTCTGATATTAAAATCTGATATTATTTGCTGAGGTATCACTAAAAATATTAGAATCTAAATTTTCTAGTTGAATACTTGTAGAAATATGTCGTTTTTAGTACTAATGGATGATTTAAACGCCATTGAAATGTTAAAATTTATTGCAATACATTTATACCAAAGCTACTGGTGTGGCACACAGAACCGTCATTTCAGATGAAAGAAGATTTTAACTGAAGAAATAATATTATATGTTAGAAATACCACATTTATGCCTTCGCTGTTCATGCTATTTCCATAAATACTGTATGATAACTACGCACATTGGGTTATTGACTTGAAAAAAATTGCGATTTTGTTTTAAAGTATTCCTTAAAAGGAATTTGCGTTTGTGTAATGCTTACACCTTTCAAGCTGATATCAAAATTGACGATTGTGGGACAATTGACAGCACACTTAGATCGGTAGAACCTTATTCCTTTAAATTTGCAGGTGCACAGAATTTTTAAAAAAATTGATTGATGGGTTCTCACTGGTCCCGTGACTCTGAAGCCGTCCTTACACTGCTTGTCCGGAAATGTTTGTGAATTAAGATTTGCCGATTTTTTCCGAATTTTCGAGACTTCATTTCCAGTCCCACTTTCAGGGTTGACACCATACTCACAGAAAAAACAACTTGTGGCTGGTGTAATATCCCGTCATTAATGAGGACATCACACATGCCACAAGTTATTTTCTTCACTATGAGTATGGTGTCAGTCCTGAAAATGGATTGGAAATGAAGTCCCGAAAATTCGAAAAAAAATCCGGCAAATATTAATTCACAAACATTTCCGGATTTGATGTGCAATGACGGCTTCAAAGTCACGTGACCAGTGAGAACCCATCAGTTACTTTAAAAAAGCAAGTTTTGCACCTGGAAATATAAAGTAATCAAGATTTTTCCGAATTACGAGTGCTATCAATTGTCCCACAACCGTTAATTTGCGACTTTTCTTGAATGATTGCGCAGTTCGATCTTCACATTTGAGATTTATTTGCGCTAAATTCCTTCACGCAGGCAAAGTTGGGAAAAATTTTGCTGTTAAATAGTGTTAAGAACAACGGGAGATGAGTTATGCAATTTAACTATTATTAGTTATATATAGTCTAAAACATTTAAGTCTATGCTATTACATAGATTGCAACAGTGAAGTAAGCAATGACATTTGGAAGAATCATGCTGCCCGACAGCAAGTAGATTAATTACCTTATCTTTATTTGGCTCAACAAGGTGTTTGCATGCACTATCCTCAATTTGACTCCAAATATTTCGACTTCCGGTTTCGCAAGCCTTCTCCAAAACATACACCAAATATTCATACACTTAATATGTGAAAAGAGAGTTACGCTTAAGATATCTAGCAATAAGTATTAATGAGACAGTTTAAACTAAATTTTCCACTTAACATATTGAATTTCAAATTGTTTGTGGCTGTGCTTGCCATTGAATACGTATTCCGAAACTGGAAGTCTAAAAATATTCGGAGTCAACTTGAAGACAGTGGATGCAAATAACTTGTTGACCCCAACAAAGATAATGCAATTAGGCGATGACATGGAATATGTCCTGGTATGCTCTTCGTACGCAGGAGTGATAACGTATAAACGTGTAAAGTAATTTGCCAATTTTTTACTTAGTGTCTAATCTTCTTCAAGTATCAACTCACTTATTCGTCGTGTGCTGTCGTAAAGGTCCCATTCCTCTTTTGTTGTGGGCAAAATTTCGTCAGGTCGAAGCGGTATAGTTCCATGCACCCAACAATAGTTGGAAAGATAGGTCTGAAAGTCTTTGCCAGTTGGAGCCACAGGTATGTAACATGAAATAGAATTAAGCAGATATTGCTTGGCAGATATCACTATTGCCGACAATAGAAAGAGAACAACAGTAAACATGTTTAGTCTGTCGCTAAAATCCTCAACTGTCACACGGACTGCCGACTGAAGTTGCGCAAATAAATCAATGAATTCTGAGCCCACCATTCTGCAGATCACCGGCTAATTCAACTACAAACACTTGGAGAACAGCAAACTAAGCAAAATAAATCCAATTCGTTAAAGTTTTTCCAACATAAATGCTTTTTAAAAAATTCATTAATTGCAACTTAATTCCTGTCGTTTAGTTGAAATAATATAAAGTGAAAAAAATCAATTTTTTATGATCGTCCTTTTAATTATTGGAAAACAGAATGCCGGACGGAACATTTAGTTAACAAACCACGATAGAACAGTCACTGAAACTGCAAATTAAACCATACGAAGGACTTTTAATTTGAGCACAAACAAAAAAAATCAGCTCAATTTTTTACGTTTATAAAATATTGAGTTGAAAAACAAAAAATTGAAAAAAATTAAGTTGACCAAAAGTCCGAATTATTTAATGATATAAGGGTGCACTAGGTATCAAATATGAGAAGAGTGTTGAACTGCAACAGAAATTAAAATGATTATTTCTCTAAACAAATCTTCATTTTTATTTGTTTATGTATTTATCTATCTCTCTATCTACCCAAATATCTGTCTGCCGTTTTATCTATTATTATATCTATCTATCTATCCATATATCTATCTGTATATTAATAAAAAATATAACCATTTATTTGTCTGTCCGTCTTTCGATATAATAATTTTATCTAACTATCTAAATATATAAAACAATATTTAAATAAAGCATCTGCTTATTCAACCATCTCTATATCCACCTATGTATCCCTTTGTGCATGCGTACATATTTATCTGCGTATCATTCAAAAGATCCATATATATATATCTATCTATCTATCTATCTATATATATATTTAGTTAGCTATCTAACTATTTTTATTTCATTTTGTCTATTTTTGCATATAGATTTATATATATATATATATATATATATATATATATATATATATATATATATATATATATATATATATATATATATATATATATAGATATAGATATATAAATATTTATCGGTCGACATTTCTAAATGTCTCACTGTCTATATGTTTTTCTATATATTTATCTGTATACCTATCCATTTATCTGCCTTCATAACTCTCAAATATATATCGATTTAGATGTACGCTTATCTATCATTTTATGTATATGCTTATCGATATTTATTTCTATCTATTTACTTATTTGCTTATATATTTATCCCTTTGTCAATGTATATATTAATTTACCTACCTGTATATGCTTCCTCATTAGATCAATCTACTTATTACATTTAATGTTTCTAAATAACTTTCACTATGTGCGCCTTTCGAATTTAGCAGATATCTATCATTCAATATATATATATATATATATATATATATATATATATATATATATATTTATATATTTATATGTATGTATATATATTCTTTCCTTTACTTTTATTTGTTCCTTGTTATTTAAATATTTAGGCTTATATTTCAATCGAAAATTAATCTATAAATCATATCTATATCGAAATTTAAACTGGATAATTTTGTAATTAATAATGAATTATTTGAAATTTCGCATAGACTTTGCTGACTTTATTGTTTTGCTAATATTCTTAGACATAGATATCTACAACTGTATACAATTTATCAATCATTGATTGCGCGGTTAATGATAACTCATTGAATCACGTTTACAAGCCAGTTTTGTGGGTGTGTGAGACTGGTTAAATAATATGGAAATAGTGTTTATCTATGATTCGCGAACTTGATTCAAAATGCTGTATAAAAATGGGTTTACGGCGGACCTTTATTGTAACACCAGAAATAGTTTGAAGTGCTCTGTATCTCTTTAGTCCGCATGCCTTATTTTAAGGTAACACTGGCCTTTCTTCAAGCCGAATTCACATGTATTTCATGTCAAATTTTCCTCATAAAATGGCTTCATGATTTAAATACTATTTGTTGCGAAGAACTAATATATATGCAAGTATGTATTAGGTTTTGCGAACCTAGTAACAAATTAGTTCAGTTGTGACCGTCCTATTATTCCACATTCTTCTACCAAATATATAGTGGTTAAAGGGCGTAATACCGGCTCCTACTGATGAGTCGCCAGTAAGCACGAAACGAATGTGCATGGGCTTCATGATTTGACAATCCAAAAACCAGTATTTACCATTTATTAATTTACTATATTTCATGTTTGTAGCTTTGCATTAATGCGCACCTTTTTAGAATCAATTTGATTGCTATTTACATCATGCTCGGGAAACCTGATTTTAAAAATATATTATGTTGCCTAATTTTACCGTCCTTATATGAATAATATATGACCACACAGGAATTTAGATAATGAATAGATGGTTCACAAGTTTATTTTCACATAATAAGATTTGTTACAATGAATTGTATGAAAGGTCCATGGTTCTTAAAATATGACGCTTGCTTCTATAACGACTATCGCATGCGATTTTTTATATCAATTTAGAAACTTCTATTCCATTTACATATATACTTAATAAGTTATTTACCACAAAAAAATTTGGAAAGCCTATTATATAATAAAAAAACAAACTGGTGTCATCAGGAATAAACACAGTGTTTAAATAAATTAATAGCTACAGTAAAGTCTAATAACTTTGGAAGATTTTGTTCAAAGCAATCGAAAGATTTAAAGTCACAACTTGGAGCAACAACTTGAAACAAGCATTAATGATGGCGTAATATATTAAATTTTACTGCTTTCATTTTTTCTACTCAGGCAAAATAGAGAAGCCACAATATAACGTATATCAGACCGGTAAATTGGGTCATTTATGTATGACCCTCATCGATATTTTATTGTAATTGAATTACACAGTTGTAGAAATACTCTCTCTCTCACTCACGGTCTATATATATATATATATATATATATATATTATCCACATTTCTGAAAGAATAGAAAAATAATTTGGCCGTAATGATTTTATTTTTTAGTATGCTATTATTAGATATTTAGAATAAACAGGGTCAAGTATGTCAAATTTAGAAGCTCACCTTAACAAAGCATAAATTGACCTGCATTTTTTTCAGACCAATTAAATAAACTATTAACAAGATAAACCAGCGGGTTGTAATTAGCGTCTGTTTTGATGTCCATTTAGGCACAGGCAGGGGTTTAATTTAATCTAACATATACACGTGAAGAAAAAACCGATAAAATGAAAGTGACGAAATTTAATAGTAGTCTTTTAACATCAACAACTCATGCCAACACAATTTCATTTTTCCGAATTTTTTATTTTTTGGTGTCCAGTCAAATAGAGAAATCATCTATTGCGCTGATGGTGGTAAAAATTCATTTAATCAGGCCTCAGAGATGAGTTAAATACAAATTCAGTATTATTTAATCATTTCGACAGTAGTTCAACTAACATGAGCAGCAAGAACTGACGTGTATGAAACCTTTTATGGGCATTAGCAAAGCATGAACCGCGCAATCTATGATTATATATATATATATATATATATATATATGTATGTGGAGAAAGCTCATAAAACATTACTGTTCGTGACTGCATAGAAATTGAGCAGCTGATATTTTCAGTCAAGTACAATATACGCGAGTCTAATAGAGGTGAGAGCCGAATATCTCAATTCCTTTCATATTTAGGCATTGCTCTTTAATCCTCGATAGTCGGTTTGGCGTCTAACTCTGTTTAGATGTTCAAGGAAGTTCGAAACGCGTCAGTACGCGTGACTGACAGTAGTTTTGCTATGTTTTTCGACGACTGATTAAATACAATGTGATTAAAGCCTAGTTGAGGCTTGCAAACTTTATTTGAATAATTTTACCGCCACCCGCGCAATCAATGATTGTTCTAAAGTATAACAGAAACCTGACTAGCGGGGATCAAAGAGCAATTCAAAAGTACCATTTGAAATATAAGAGATGTGGCTCAATTCATAGTTGTATCGAAAATAATATATATTACTATAGATTTCGACTGAAACATTTCATTGCTGTAATAACCAACAAACTTTTACAGTTTGGCCACAAATATATGCGTTATACAATTAAGTAAGTTAATATGGTGGGCAGTGATTAGATAATAAATTTCAATAACTTCTTTGATCTATATTAAAACAAATAAATTTCTTCGTTTTTATTTTTTACTGATCGTGATTACATTTATCGAAATCATTGTAAATGATGCAAAATTTATATAGCGAGTGTCGTTATAAGTTATTTTTATCTTCCCTGAAGAGTTGATACTATCTCAAATCAATTTTTATTTTACAGGTCGTACAACAAAGTCAAACTAACATAAGTCACAATTCTTTTGCGTTTTGATCTTCTTCGTCATTATAGCAGCACACAGGTAAACTGAATAATGAGGATAGAATCGCACTGATCATATACAGTAAGGAATATCAGAGACGCGACTCATACTTCTATTAGCCTCGAATGAAATTTTTTTTGAAATTAAATGTCAGCTGGAAATTTCCTACGCGTCCAAGCGACATTTTTTTTACATATTAACGAAACATTTATTAGATTTACAATTGAGCACGTGAAAATTGTTTTCTAACTATACTGTGTTTTGATACCCATCTTAGATTGGAATTCACACGCGAATAGATTTGCAAGCAAAAATTATTTGGTAAAAGTAAATAACGTTGTTTTGGAGAAAAGCACAATTAACTAATTAATTGAAATGAAAACATACCTAATGTTAGGAATATATTATTTAAAGGCTTCCATTAAATTGAACGAGTAAATTCGTTATTAAGAAATTAATTATTGCCCACTTTTCGATAATATGTTCGTTAAATCGCGCCAGAAGAATTGAGATAAACGCTTTTCTCAATTTAGTTTCAGACAAAATGACGCGTTTTGACCTTCTATTGATACCATCAAAGCACTGTGGAAAACTGATTAACGAGGATCAATCCACATGGATTATATTCACTGTGAAAATAGAGACGGGTCTTTAACCGATAATTGTCTCCTGCACAAATATTACATGACTGCAAATGTCGGCTTGTAGATATATACGCAATTACGAATGTAACAGTTTTGTATCCTTCCCCACAGATACAGAAGGTAGACAATTCAGCGGGTTGATACAAGGGGTAGGGATAAAGCAAAATTCAGTAAATGGAAGTAAAGTGGATTTAAAAGAAAAACAGTTTCATAATTATATATTTTTAAAATGGAAACATTATTTCGTTTATACTATTAACCGGTTGGCTGTCAAGTATACGTTATGGAAGGACAAAAATTCTCTAAAAATCTCGGAACTGCGGCTGCACGATCTCTAAGCAGGCCGACAATAAAAAAAATTACGGATTTCGCCATAAATATGTAAGGTAAACATTTTATAATGCTAAAAGGTGTTCGCAATTATTGTCTGTGTTGACGCCTATTTAGATTGAGTCATGAGCTTCCAAATACAATTGAAGGCACAAAATTGAATCTTTTAAATTAATGTTGTTTTAGGTAAACTGATGTCCAATTAACTTGGTATTTTTTATTAAAATGTTACTTTGATAAAATTACAATATTTGCAGATTGTCATTGTAGTGAGAATGTAAATTCTTAATTAAGAAATCATTTATTTCTCACTATCTGATACAGATTGGCTTCATCAGTCCGACAAAGCGGAGAAAATAACAAAATCTATTTTACGTTAAACATTCAATGATTACGCGGATGATGGTAACAATTCATTAATCAAGATTTCGAACTTGAATTAAACACCAATCCCATAGAATTTAACCAGTCGTCGACCAACAGAAAAAATACCGCCAATCGCAAGCACTGACGCGTTTCGAAATTTTATGATTATTATCAGAGTATGACGGCAAACTGACTAGCGTAAATCAAATTGCAATGCAAATATAGAAAACAGAATTAGATATTTGGTTCTCACCTATTGTAGACTCGCATAAATTGTACTTGACTGTCCATCAGTCGCACAACATAGCTAATTTACTGAAAATCACATGTTCTCATGCGTTTTGAATAGTTAAGATGTAAACAGAGCATGACGGAAACATGAATAACGAGGATCAAACTGTACTTCTGATTTTATAAAGTTTGGAATATCGAATATTTTGAGTCTCCGCAATTTGCGATCGTGGGTTGCTGCTTTGTACTATCAGTTTCGCAACGATCCTACTGATTCCCATTTGCAAGTACGCATCGATTTGGTCTTCGTTTTGGCTGGGTGCGGAATTGTCCTTTTCTTCCAAAGGCTTTAACAGCGTTCATACTGAACACTGAAAATGAGGTACGATCGAAGCATTGTATCTTGTTTCAGTGATTGATATGTTGATGTTAATCCTTCGTAAAGAAGGACGAATCCACAATCAACTAAACGAAGATATCGATGCGTACTTAGACATGGGAATCAGTCGAATCTTCGAGAAACTGACGGTCTCGCGTAACAACTATCGTCTTCGTCGAAAGTCAACATACGAATCTCGTACTGCGAACCAATCATTCAAATTATATCAGATATTTGGCTGTAGGAGAGAATTCTGCAACTTTGTCAGATATCTTTAAGTTAGAAAATTAAACAATTGAGTAAAGCTTGCTGTATTAATTGTCTGCGTTCACCTATTTTAGATTTGGAATACACCTAAAAATAAAATTGAACGAAAGACAAATGGTCATTGAAACTAATTATGTGCAGGATAGCAAGCACAATTAATTCATTAATTTTGAGTAAACCAAAAAATTCGTGTGCTTATGTTAATTAAAGGTTACCATTGTATATACCGAGCAAGAAAACATGTATTACGCGGATGCTGTAATGATGCGTTAAAGAACATTATTCAAAATCATCAGAGCACGACAGTAAACTGACTAACGAGGATGAATTCGCACTGATTATATAAGTTATGAAATACCAAAAATGCGACTCGAAACATTTGCAGTCTTGCATAAATTTTACTTCAACAAAATGTCAGCTTGAGGACATCTACGTATTGACGTCCATAACATTTTTTTTCGTTTTCGGCACAAATAAGTTGAACAAATATGCAAATTAAAACAGCAAATTGTAATTGGTTTTGTTTTAATGCTCAGTTTAGATCTAACACAAGCAAAATATACAGATATATTATTTAAATCGAGGTTGTGATCTTGATATACACACCTGTCCGATTATGTACATAAATTTGTCTTTATAAACTAAGTTGTGTATAATGTAGAAAACGCTATTCATCCAGTGGACAGAATTCGATACTATTGGGAACTCATCACGTACTGTGCAGAATTTGCTGCGGACAGGGGTTGAACCTGGGCATGTCTCCTACGGAATCTGTTTTTCTAAACACTGAGCAACCCAGCTGCATACTGCAATACACACAGTTTTAAATTATATGCTAGCTAACATTCCATGATTACACCTTCATTTAGGTGGAGCCTAGGTGGCATATTTTTAAACCTAAAATATCGGCTAACAATACTATATGTGAAAATATTTAAAAGACCACGCTTAATTGGGTCAAGTTATTTTAGAGAATATTTATATAAATAAAAGAGCACTTATTGCACGGGGGTTAAAAATTGATATATATATATATATATATATATATATATATATATATATATATTGATAGTTTCTAATTTCACCATTTTTTAAGATGTAAGAACAAAACAACGTACTCTAAAATACGACACATACATCAATTACGGACGCAATTACAATGACAAGCGATGACACAGCCAGAATGGACGTTACGCAAAAGGAGTGGTCTAAATTGCGCAAAAGTAGTGGTCTAAATTGCGCAAAGCAAAGGCCAGCATAACGAAGAGGAGATTGGTTACGACAAATGTACAGTGGGATTGGATGAACGAATATACTAACGAATCCAGAACAATGACTGTAGATACTGGTAGAAATAAGATTTATTAATAAATGTTATTCCATGGAGTACGTTGTTTTGTTCTTATATATATATATATATATATATATATATATATATATATATATATATATATATATATAAACAAGTGTTCTATTATGTACACCCGCACAAACGATGATTGTTTAATTGTTTTACCTAAATATATGTGGAGAAAGCTGCAAATAAATTAATGTTCGTAACTGCAGTCGACATTTTCAGTCTAGTATAATGTATGCGAGACTACTAGACTCGAGAGCGGCATATATAATTTTGATTTCCATATATATGCATTGCGGTTTGAGCCTCGCTAGTCAGTTTGCCGTCGTCGAAACACGTCAGTACGTGTGACTGACGGTAATTATGCTGCGTTGTCTGACGACTAGTTGAATAAATTTGGATTGGTGTATCAATCAAGCTCCAAAACTTGTTTAAAGAAATGTTACCACCACCCGCACAATCAATGATTGTTTAATTGTATTATTTATGTATATGTGTGTGGCGAATGCTGCAACACGTTAATGTTGGTGACTGCATCGAAATTGAGCAGCCGGTGATTTCAGCCTATTACAAGTTATGAAAGACTACTTAAGATTAGAGCCGCATATCTAATATTATTTCCATATCTATGCATTGCGGTTTAATCCTCACTAGTCAGTTTGCCGTTGTACTGCGATGATAATCACGGTAGGTCAAAACGCTACAGTACGTGTGATTGGCTGTAGTTTTGCTATGTTGTTCAACGACCTGTTAAATTCAATAGGATAGGTGTTTACTTCAAGCTCGCAAACTTGATTAAACGAATTAAACCACATTTTCAGCATCAATTTGGCATTAATGAAAGTAGCAAATTATATTCATCAAATAATTTTCAGTAATGAAGCAAGTGGAGCTCTAAAATTTTATTTGGTTGCCGGGTACAACAGCAAGTAAAATCTAATGTCATGCGTTTGATCTACATCAACAAAAAATGGACCGGATGGGCAAAGAATTAAAGTAGATATAGTTTCATAAGGAACAGCCAAAATCGCACAATTAGGAGTGCGGTTAACCTTATTTTAGACGTACAAATTGTATCACTTGTTGGGGATTCACATCCCATTGACGGTGTGACACGACAAACAACACAAGGAGAGTGATGATGAAAGCCTGATGAAATCTCGATCTAACATTATAAGGGTAATAATATATAAGGAATTAGTTATCGAGATGACGACTAGCACACTGACCTGCACACATTTACGAATAAACTCTCATAAGAAAAAAATAATTAGCATCAAAATGCTAGAAAATGAGCAACCACAAATACGTAGTTGCATATATATAAATGCTCCTCAACAAACGGTTAAAAATATTTTATATTTAGTTAAATGATGAAATGATTGCCTCGAAATTTAAAAAAATGATATCCATCAAGATCAGAATGAAGGGATTCATTGGATAAAGAGATGTTTGCTATTAGTTACATTTCTCAATTTTGGTGAAATTTATCATATCATGAAAACCTTTGTTGTGCTACCATATAATGCCTTGGAAATCATAGTATTGTTACCACGTACCGACACTTCACGTATTGTGTTGCTACCTTCAATAGGATTCATAAATATACAGGCGAACATTGGTTGCGCGGGCAGTGATAGCATTTACTATAATCAAGGTTGCAAACATGATATAACACCTTACCCTTAATACCGAATTGTATTGTGTAGAAAAGACAATTCATCCAGTCGACCGGTTTCGTCCTTATTGGGAACTCATCATGTACTGGCCAGAACTCGAACCTTGGCACGTCTGTTTTGGAATCTGGTGCTAAACCCATTGAGCCACCCTGCTGCACACTACACACAATTTTCAGGCATATACTAACTAATGTAACCCGGTTAATCTCATTCCCTTTTAGGCCGAGCTAATATGGCATCCATTTAGACCCAAAGTTCCAACTAATCATCCCCAATATGTCATTACTGAACGGACACCACACTAGATAGGGAAGTGGTATTGAAATGAGCCCTGTGAGTGTCAAATTCTGGCCGGTACATGATGAGTTCTCAATAAGGACGAAACCGTTCTACTGGATGAATTGCCTTATCTACACTATAAAATTCTTAGATTATACTGACATATATAAGTTATTAATGGGTCAAGTGTTTATATCAAGACAGCAAACTTGATTATAATAACTGTTATCACCACTCGCGCAACCAATGTTCGTTTAATTATATAGATGTTCATTTCAATACCACTTCACCATGTAGTGTGGTGTCTGTTCAGTAATGACCGATTTGGGATGGTTAGTTGGAAATTTGTGTCTAAATGGGTGCAATATGAGCTCCACCTACAGGAAAGAATTATTAACCAAGTTACGTTTGTTAGTATATAACTGAAAATTGTGCTTACTGTAGTGTGCAGCAGGTTAGCTCAGTGGTTATAGCACCAGATTCCGTAGCAGGCGTGCCCAGATTCGAGCCCTGTCCGCGGCAAATTCTGGCCAGAACATGATGAGTTCCCAACAAGGACAAAACTGGTCTACTGGATTAATTGCCTTTGCTACATTATCAAATTCTTAGTTTATACTGACATATGTAACTAATTAATGGGTCAGTTGTTTATATCAAGACCACAACCTTGATTATAATAATAATAATTTCATAAGAATATACGATTTTTGATACTGTAAAGCAATGGACAATATTTGTGGTTGTAAATTTATATTTAAATATACATATGTGTGTGCTTGAATAAAGTAATTAAAATTGCATCAAAAAGGAAAATTAAAATGTTAGTAGAACTGTCATTAATTTCAACAATGCTTAAGGAGTTTGAGCTGAACAATTTAAAATTTTGTCTTGTGCCAAACGAGAAACAAGCTTCAGTATACATGCTGAATTTATGTAAATTTTTCAAATACCTATAGAGCCAGTTTTTGATATTTTAAATATTTTTGCCTAAATTATGCTCAAAATTAATATTTAATAGTATTTCGACGTTTATGGTTACATCTATTTCTCCTATTCATTTTATTCTTGGTTGAACATTTCGCGTTGAATGTCTAAATGATGCCTAATATATATTTCATTTTCCCCGTTCCAGCTACCAATTTGTTCATCTTTGTATAACATTGCAGTTTTACACGTTAAAAGAAACAATTTTGCCTAATCTCCCATTTAATGTAATTGGTACAAGACATTTCGTTACACATAGGAAAATATTATGCATTGTTCTACACGGTATGGATAAAACAGGCATGGAGTAAATAATGACTAGCTTGTTTAACTCGAGTTTGCGAGCTTCGGATAAACACTAATCGAATGTACCTGAAACTAAATTATAATTTGTAATTTATTAACTCTGGAAGTATTTATATAGACATTTCTCAATTGCCCATTGATGGATTTTGCTCAATATTAAAAAGATATAAATAAAACAAATAAATATCCTTAATAAATTCACTTTTTACAAGTAGTTCCTAATTAACTTTATAGACTAAAATATAGTGGAGCAACATGCTGCCACTAATTAGAAAATCTAAATGCTACTGTATGGAGTAGTTTTTAACGAATTTATCTCAATATATATATATATATATATATATATATATATATATATATATATATATATATATATATACCAAATTATTTTCGAAATAGAATTAGCATGCTCGTAAAATTCCTAGCTGTTTTATCAATAATCATCTACTTAGTTAATCAGAGCTATATATATATATATGTATATAGATATATAATCTATACATTTTAAAAACAATAGTTAAAAAGACAGACGACTATTGCGTAGTTAGTGAATTTTTTAATGAAATTGGCTATCCTATATGTACGTCTGCCATAACTTATTTGACCAGTTGCTAGTTAAAATTAACTACACGGTCAGTTACGCAGCCTTACGCGTTTTGACTTCCACTTGTCAAATTTAAATCAAGTTTTCGAGCTTGAAGAAATCACCAATCCCAATGTATTTAACCAGTTGTCGTACTACATCTGTATGTGTGTGGGCGAAAGTTGCAAAGAGTTCATGTTCATGAGTGGATAGAAATTGTGCAGCTGAATTTTCTAATCAAGCACAGTTTTTGCGAGACTAGTAGAAGTTAGAGCCGCATATCTAATTTTGCTTTCCATATATATGCAACGCGGTTTGATCCTCGCTAGTTAGTTTTCCGTCGTACTCCGATGATGATCCTGGAAGGTCGAAAGTCGTCAGTGCGTGTGACTGGCGGTAGTCGTTCGTCGACTGGTTAAATAAAATTGGATTGGTGTTTACTTCAAGCTCGCAAACTTGATTTAAAATATTGTTACCGTCGAACTCGCAATCAATTATTGTTTATTTTCAATTGTCATCGTTCGTATTCGAAAGAAAACCAAAGTACGAGACTTAAACGGAAAAACAATTTGCTGGAAAATGAAAATGCAGTGTACTGATCTTGAAGTTCGGCTGCGTGATTTCTATGCAGATAGAATAATGACATTTATTTAATTAAAAATATATTATTAGCGCGGGTTATGCTAACAATTACCAAGTACATACATTTGTTAGTGTAAATTAAGAATTGCATAGTGTAGAAAAGACCATTTATTCAGTAGACGGGTTTCGACCTTATTGGGAATTCGTCAGGTACTGTCCAGAATGTGCTGCGGACAGGGCTCAAACCTGAACTCGTCTACTTTGGGAACTGATGCTCTAATCACTAAGCCATCCTGCTGCACACTATACACAATTTTCAGTTATATACCATCTAATGTCACTTGGATGGACTTCCCTTTATGTAGAGTCTATAGAGCATTCTTTTAGCTCTAAAGTTCAAACTCACTATCCTTAATCTGTCAATATAGAATGTGGTATCTGTTCTATAATGACAGATTGGGGATGAATATTTGGAAATGCAGGGCTAAAGTGATGCTATATAGGCTCTACTTAAAGGAAAGTCTAACCAAGAAACATTTGTTAGTAAATAAGTTAAAATTTTGTGTAGTGTGTAGCAGGGTGGCTCAGTGGTTAGAGCACTAGATTCCAAAGCTGGCGTACCCAGGTTCGAGCCCTGTCCACGGCAAATTCTGGACAGTACGTGATGAGTTTCTAATATGGACGAAACCGCAACTCTCGTTCGTCAAGTTAACACAATACCGCTAGACCGGCTCTCTCAATCAACCTGGAGAAGTCAAGAAAAAGAAGTAACGCCTGTAAAAATAGGCTTTCTGGACAAAAAACGATAAATAATTTTCGGCCAATGTAGCTTCATCATACATTTATTCTTTATGAAATATGCAAATTTAATTTATTTTTTCAAGTCAAGTGTTTTCGTATAATAAACAAAAACAATTTGTTACGCTTATCTCCCTTATGCCACTTTGACCTCCAGGGTGACATAAATAATTGAGAAATAAGTTCACCGAAATAAGTACCTATAGCCGAAATCACAAAAAATAAAACGTAATTAAACAATCTTTAACGCTTAAAGCGGGGGTTGTCTAAATATAAGCACGAAAATATATATTAGCACAGCAGTTTATCAGAAAATAGAAGTAAATATTTTAAAAATATTTCACCTGGAAAGTCTTTTAAAAATGACACAAATCATATATAATTATCTACATATAGTCCAAAGTTCCAGCTGTAAAACAACTTGTGACGCATGATTTTGACGATAGCCCGACTGTCAGTCCGCTATGCATCTGTACTTCAATAGGATGATTTGGCCAGGCAGTCTACTCGTTTTTTCCTACAATACGACATGCAGACTATAAGTGAAAAATACTAGTCTCTTCTCATGCAAGCAGTATTTTATTCTTAATATCTTTTTGATGTTTAAATTGCCTAAAAGCGAGTAAGTGTCCAGTTGACATATCTTTCAAATAAACGTTAAATGATAAAGAGTATGGTGAGAGTCGTACCTCGTTGAAAGCTTTTATTTTTCAATTGGTGTTTTGCTCCAATTTTAATAGACTCTTCATTTGGCGACAGTAGCGGTAACAAATGTCTACCTCAAAATTCATTTTTACTTATAATGATTAGAGTATCGTCATTTTTAAAATCAATGCTACTTATCTCTGTTTTGTTGAAAGGCTGAGCAGTGATTTCGAAAGCGACGTGCAGCGTACACTCATAATATCAAAATGAATTTTGAGGTGAGTGAGTGATATCCCTTCTGTCGTAACGAGAATAGTTTATTAAAAAAGAGACTCGTAGAATAAAGAAAACTGTGTATTCGAAAATGTAAGTGACTATTATACTGACAGGCCATACAATCCTATTCCATATTAAATTTTACCAAATTAGTCGTATTTCAGATTAAATGCAACCCAGAATTTGAGCCTAATATATGCTTCATAATGTCATATTCAATTATATATTTTATTTTGACATAATTATTCTTAAATTTCGATATTAATTTGCACTTTTATTTCAGGAAAAAAATTATTAAATATAGACTGCCTTTGATTATCACATAAAATTATGTACGAGAGAAGTCTTGTAAAAGTAGGATGATTTCGCATGTGCAATGATCACAACTAAGACTTCTGCCATGTTAATTAATATAGCTAAAATCGATAATTAAGAATATTACAAAGACTACACATGCTAACATATATATATATATATATATATATATATATATATATATATATATATATATATATATTATTTAACTGATCAATTATACTACTATCGGTTTCGTTTTAAAGCACATAAATCACATTATTTGTTTATTATATATATATATATATATATATATATATATATATATATATATATATATATATATATATATATATATATATATATATATATATATATATATATATATGCAAAAGCACGTGATTTATGTGCTTCGAACGACTACCGATAGTAGTATAAGTGATCAGTTAAATAAATTAATTAGTTCTATCTTATAGAGGTTGAATTTGAAACCTTTAGTAGTTGATTAATCCATTGTGTCATATCTATTGCTATTACTTCTACTGTTCTACTTCTTTCTTTTCTAGTGTAAGGTGTTTTTTTATAAATTCTGTGCAAGTATCTACCTGAACGTCAGATTCCGTGCAGTTTATGTCGCGATGTAGGAAAGAAGGAAATCTTCTTTGCTTATTAAGTTTCTTTTTGTATTCCACTAATTTAAACGCAAATGGCGCTTAAAGCACGAGTTATTGATTTTATTTCACTTTACTGGCTGCATATTTTTTATTGATTTTTTGAAACAATATAAAAATAGAAATAAATTTTCCAAAAAATGTCTAAGCGATGTATTCTCCAAAAAATTGTCATAGATAATTGTATACCAATATATCACATAGTATTTAGATGATGAACATAAATAATAGAGCCAAAGAATGGAATTGTAAAGCATAATTATAATTGAAAATTTTCTTTAATTTGGAATGAATGTGTACAAAAACATTATTTTATTGCAATCAGAGCATAGGTTTTCTTTTCGAAATTTGTGAATGCAATTCCTAAAATAGTATTGATCATGTATACACTCTTTTTTAGATGACGTTTGGAGGAATGCTAATTTGGTGATGAGTTGCATCAAACGTTGGTTTGCTGGAAATATTTCAAGTTCTTGATTTAACCATTAGCAAATTTGGTGATATTTTAATGGTTAAGTTCAATTTAATTGAGAGTGCTTGATTTAAAATTTCATATTTTGAATTCAACTTTATATTTTGTAGGATTTTTGAAACCAGATCGATACTCAAACCGTGGATTTTAACCCGTTTTGACAAAGAAGCATCAGCATGCCTGTTTGATCAATCATTCTATTTTATTTTATTAGGTTTTCGCCATTTTGCTCTCAAACACACATTACGGATAATCTGGTTGTATTACCTGCTCTCTCAAATAGAAATATAAAATAAAACAAGCACAGGACTCATTTTTTTCTGTTCACTTCCTTTATAAATGTGGCCATTTCCTGTCATAGCTAACAAATCTCATCCAAGGCTAACATAAGTTTAGCTAAGAGAAGTTACAATTGGTTACGCTTGATGGCTCAAATGAGGATTCAACATTTGTTAAAAAATTGCTTTTTTATGCTAGAATTATCAAAGCCAAAGTGTATTATTTTAATTGAAGTATAGTATTGTTGTCATATTCGCTATTATGCAGATTCCTTCGTTCAGTTTTCCAAGAGAAAATAAACAAAAATTATTTCATCCATATACCGCTGGCAAATAAAACAGAGAAGATAGCGCTTGATGACTTATTATAAAAGAACACTTTTAATAATGTAAAGAGCACAGAAATTTTATAACGGATTTACACTAAATCCTGATATACTTCACTAGTCGCGCAGGAAATTTGCATTGTCAGGCAGTTTATTGGAAATAAATTGGCTTTAGTATAACAATTATTTTATAAACTCCCACTCTACAATTTGACTTTTGTATTATGCATATGTAATATTACCGCTTAATTACTGCTGAATACACAAAATTATTTAACTTTCTGACTTAATTTTCAGAATGCACGAAAGTGAAGTTGCTGAATGTCTTTTAGATAAAATTAAAATTCATTGAAATTCTGTTTCGCTCGGTTCGAAATTTCTATCATAATACTAAGACAGTATTGTTATGAAGACTCTTCGGAATTTTGCCTGAAATGATAATTCGTTAGGTTTTGGTCACAACTGAACTAATTTGTTACTAGGTAACACCTAATAAATATTTGCGTATATAATAGTTCTCCACAACAAACAGTATTTAAATGATAATTAATTATCTGCTTTCTGTAGTCTCAATATAATAAGCACTCATTCAATTGTCACCTCACCCACATCTAACCATCCACACTAACACGCGTTATGAGGCCATATGAAAACCGGACTAGATTAAATGTAAACCTAAAATGGTGACAAATATGATGTAAAAACTATAGTATTAGGCTTATGGTCATTGTACAGATGAGAAGAACTTTATTCAGATGAATATTTCGGTATTTATGTAATCATGAATTTTGGGTTTGAAAGCAAATCAGAATGAAGCAAAATTAACTTGAGTTATAGAGACTGACAGTTTTACTTTTCAAGGTCATCTCCAGAGCACGATGGGTAACTCACTAATGAGGGAAAAACTGAAATGTTCAATTTTCGACTGAATTCCCAGAAATTCTTTGTACCTTGCGTTATAATCCTTGTTAGTCAGTCTCATATCTCCATATCATTTGGAATTTAGTGGGTTTATCAGAAGGAAAGTATATTGTTTACTCTACATTTAGCATGTATTGTTGATAAAATCAAGCGTCGTCTGTTGTTGGCTTTACCAGGCCTCGCAAAGATGTTGCTTTATAACAAATGCTTCCTTATATAGCTAAGATCCTTGTTTGATCGACTGTTTGAAGCACATGCGTATCAGCGATTACTCTTATCTCGATTTTATTCTATACGTCGCTGGGCTTACAACGAGGCAGGCAATATGAATTTCTCAACGTCTAAACATTTTTTCAACAGAAATCGTTCGCACATTGATGTCCATTTCTTCGGGCTACTCGAAAAATTTTCCCGACAGAAAACGTTTTTTCAGATGTCTAATCTCGTTTTCGACCGTCAGTTCAGATAAAATTTAGTTGACCCTGTTTGCTCAGTTGTTTGTTACGTGCATTTTGTAAGATTTTGACGGAATTCTGCCAAAATTTATGCTTTGTTTGTTGAACGTCGATTTTCTGAGCGTCAAAATGTGTCATTTACTCATTTCATTTTGGAGTGTGCTGCAATTCCAAGAAAGAAAGCGTCTTGAATTTCTCTACATGTAGTTGGATTTGTAAGAAAACTTAGGTGCATTATTTTTATGGAATTCTTCATGCCACCTAGTGATAATTGCTTGATAGCATACGCGTATTCAGGTAGCTGTGCGCGGGCGGTGATTACATTTACCATAATCAAGGTTGCGAACTGTGCTGGCCAGAATTTGCCGTGGACAGGGCTCTAACCTGAGCACGTCTGCATCGGAATCTGATGCTCTAAGCACTGAGCCACACTGTTGCACACTACACACAATTTTCAGTCATATACTTACTAATTTAACTCGGTTAGTTTTTTCACCTTTTAGGTGGAGCTCATATGGCATCCATTTAGACCCAAATTTCCAACTAACCATCCCTAATCTGTCATTATTTAACAGAAACCACACTAGATTGTGAAGTGATATTTAAGTGAGCATTTATATATTTAACCGAAGCTTGGTTGCGTGGGCCGTAATAACATTTACTATAATCAATGTTGCGAACTTTATATAAACACCTTACCCATTAATTACATACATATGTCAATATAAACTAAGAATTGTATAGTGTAGACTGGTTTCATCCTTATTGGAAACTCATCATATACTGGCCAAAATATGCCGCGGACAGGCATCGAACCTGGGCACGTATTCTTCGGAATCTGGTGTTCTAATCACTCAGCCACTCTGCCGCACACTATACACAAGTTTCAGTCGTACATTAATTAATGTAACTCGGTTTGTCTTTTTCCTTTTAGGTGGAGCTCATATGGCATTCATTTAGACCAGAAGTTCCAACTAACCATCCCAAATCTATCATGATGAGTTCCCAATTAGGACGAAACCGGTCTACTGCATGAATTGCCTTTTCTAAACTATACATTTCTTAGTTTATACTGAAATATGTAAGTTCTTAATGCGTAAGTTATTTATATCAAGTTCACAACCTTGATTATAGTGGATCGTATTGATTGTTGTACGGCAATATCCTATATATCACCACTGACATATCATCATTTACTTTCCGAATGTGCCAAATGTCTATAAAAGGACTAATTTTTTAAAATATTTTTTGTCGAGGATAAATGTGACGGCTAGATCATCTTCATTGTCCTGTGTTTCCGTATCAACATGGTGTTCGTTTGGATAGGACTGTTAATAGAAAATTATCTACATAATCTATCAATGCTACTTATGGTCAATTTCATTTTTCAAGCTGAAATGCAATGAACAACGACGAGGTTGTTCGGAGATAGATGAGGACAAATTTGGCGTCAACATATTTTCATATCACACGAGGTAGCCTTTGATTTCCTCGTTTAATGCCAATAATAAATGCCGATCTTTCATACGTTAGAACACCAAAGACGCATTTATATATTTGTTTCATTGAACATTTGCTACATATTTCTTGAAAGAAGATTGTTTTTGCGAACCTGGATTAATTGAAATGACCTGATATGCGTTTTGACTAACACAGCTTCCATTGTCCCAGTAGTTTTCTCTTAAAGAGATATTTCGGCTAAACCAATCGATAGCCTTCATCAGTCGCAATATACCTCACAAGTTTAACAAACCAAACTAATAAAGCAAGCGCGTTATTTCCTCTAGCCATAATATTTATACCTCAGACTGACCTTTCATTAGATATTCGCGTGGAACATGCGTGTGTCTGTGCAATTTCATAAATGTTATTTTAATCTAACTAATTGAGACCAGAGTGACTGTATAATAATTTATCAATTTTATGCGTTAACTAATCGTTTTACACACTCAATGTAAAACGACGTAACTGAGATTGTCGTCACAATTTCTGGTGGGGGGAGACCAATAATTCAGAAACACTCGTCATAAAAACATGCCAAGTGTGAAAAACTACAAGTCAGAAAGACCAACGTACATTTAAATACTCTTTGTTGCGGAGATCTAATATATATGGAAGTATCTATTAGGTGTTGCGAACCTAGTAACAAATTAGTTCAGTTGTGACCATAAGGATAAACCAAAGACAGAATGAACGATAAGTATAATCTCATGCACATTCGTTTCGTGCTTACTGGCGACTCATCAGTAGGAGCCGGTATTACGCCCTTTAATCACTATATGCACATGTTAAATTTAAATTCAAACCACTTGGGTTGCACTCAAAACAGACTATTAATAACAATTATTGGCATACCATTAAATAGGCGCACGCCACGCATGTGTACGTGTATTTGTATACACAACTAAAAAAATCGTTAAAATATAATTGATACACATGCACCTACATCTAAAGGAAACTGCAGTCAATAGACATTAGTTTACCGTTTGCACGTGTCAGACAAATTGTTACTTCTAAATAATTTATTATTAGAATAATCTCAATAGATAAAGAAGGGATGCAAGACACAAAATTAGGGTTTTAAAATCAAACGAGTAGTTATAGATGAAATTTAGAAAGACTATATTCTTAATAATTGATTATTAAATACTTGAAAAATAAGCCCACTAATAAGTCTATTTTAATTCGATGTTTTTAATCTTTTACTGGAGCTAGCTTCAGTTTCCAATTCATGCAATCGCCTTTTCCTGCCATTAGCTTATGCGGTATTCCAAATCGAACCTAACGATTTTTCAACAGCTGTTTCATTCATAATATTATCTCTAGATTTAATTTCGAAAGATTCTCTAATCAATCTCGTCACCCTATTAAGACTACATATTGCTTTGCGTTTGCATTCCATCCAGGTGTTTGTATGCCCAGTCTCCACTACATGACGAACAAGATCAGAGTTAGCAAAATGTCCATACTTACACGCAGTTTTATGATAACCTCTTCTTACTTTGATTGGGCGCATGGTCTCACCAACATACTTGAGACTACAAACATTGCATGGTATCTCATACACTCCTGATGTTTCTAAGGGTTCAACATTTGCTGTTTGGTTAGGGAGTATAGTACCTAGTGTAAGGGACTGTTTTAAAACGGTCCTTATAATGTATTTTAAAGCAAATGATTTCACTTTCCTACTTAATATAGAGTCCATTAGTAATAATTTGTCTGACGCGTGCAAAGGGTAAATTAATGTCTATTGACTGCAGTTCCTTTAAAATAACGTACATGTGTATCAATTATATTTTAACGAATTCTTTATATTTATCTATACACATACACATTTACATGCGTGGCGTACCCTATTAAATGGTATGACACTAACTGGTATTCACTAGTCTATCTTGAATGCAACCCAAGTGGTTTTAAGTTCAATTTAACATGTGCGTTTTTCTTTCGGACTTCTAGTTTTTTCACTCATGGCATGTTTTTATGACGAGTGTTTCTGAACTATTGGTCTCCCCCCACCAGCAATCGTGAGGGCAATCTCAGTTACGTCATTTTACATTGAGTGTATAAATAAAATAGCTAATGCATGCAATTGATAAATTACTATTCAGCCACTCTGGTCCAAATTAGTTAAATGAAAATAACAGTTATAAAAACTACTGGAACAATAAAAGCTGCGTCAGTAAAAACACTGATTAGATAATTTGCTACATATCATTTTGAGAACCCGCAAACTTCTTTACAAGACGGTAAAAATAACTGAAATAGTTCCAAGATAAATGATATATTAAACAAAATTTAATTATGCGAGGTTTATTATCTTTTTAGACTTATTAATAATAGGAATGCAAATTATTGATTGATCATAATGCTTAATCTGTGCTTCTAATACAATAAATAAAATTCAAAATACCCATGCTCAATAGAGCATTGTTTCCGTATCCATCTTAAGAATTAACACAAACAAAATAGACTTTCAATTAAACGATCCGTTTTTGTTCTCAGTGCTGTCCTTCTTGTTGTGGATTTGACCGCATTTTTTCTTCAATAAAATGTCACTTTAGTAAAATACACATGTTTATAGGTGGTTGTGTGCGCGGAGGGGGACAAGGCTAAGTTTTTTTGTATACATTTGATTATTAGAGACTAGGTATGAAGACCGGATATTAGGAAGACAATTAAAAATACATTTGGATATTAAAATAAATATAAATATATCTGTCTTGAATGAGGATACCACATTTGCCACAAGTTGTGTTTTACTCCTGTGCGTATTGTGTCGACCCTGAAGATGAACCTGGAAATTCGGGTTCGAAAATTAGGAAAAAGAACAATGGAAAATCTTGTTCCAACGTCATTTTCAGACAATCAGCTAATTGATGGTTTAAAGAAGAAGGGACAATTGAGAACCCATCAATTGAGGCCAAAAATTACATCATCTGAAAATCGACCTATGAGACTTTCAGTTAAACAATAATTGATTGCGTGTGTATTGATAACAATTCCGTAAATCAAGTTTATGAGCTCCAACCACATTGTATTTAACCAGTCGTCGAACAACAAAACAAAACTACGCCAGTCGCAACGCACTGACGCGTTTCGATCTACCATGATCATCATCAGCGTACGACGGCAAACTGACTAGCGAGGATCAAACCGCACTGTATATATATCGAATCTAATTTTTATTTCCATATATATGCAACGCGGTTTGATTCTCGCAAGTCAAGTTGCCGTCGTACTCTGAAGATTATCATGGAAGGTCGAAACGCATGACTGTTTTGCGACTGGTGGAAGTTTTGCTATGTTTTTCGATGAATGGTTAAATAAAATTTTATTTGTGTTTACTCAAAACCAGCAAAATTTATTTAAAGAATTGTTACCACCACCCGCGAAATCAATTATTGTTTAATTGTATTGTCTATATAAATGTTTTGCCGTAAACTCCAAACAGCTGATATTCATGACTGCATAGAAATTGTGCAGTCGATATTTCTAATCACGAACTGTGTATGAAAGACTACTAGAGTTGAGAGCCGCATATATAATTTTGCGTTCAATATATAGGCAATGCGGTTTGATCCTCGATAGGCAGTCTGTCGTCGTACTCTAAAGATGATCATGGAAGATCGAAACGCGTCAGTGCGTTGCGCCTGGCGGTAGTTTTGTTATTTGCTGGACGATCTGTTAAAACAATGGGATTTTTGTTTAAAATTAAACAATAATTGATTGCGTGGGTGGTGGTAACAATTATTTAAATCAAGTTTGCTATTTTTGAGTAAACACTAATAACATTTTATTTAACCAGTTGTCGAATAACATAGCAAGACTACTGCCAGCCGCAAAGCACTGATGCGTTTAGACCTTTAGTGCAAAAATAGATCAATGAAAGCTAAAATAAAATTAAAGATCAATGTAACACATTATGATTCAATAAATATTTGACGAAAGTAAAATTTCAAAATTCAAAATAAATTGCAAATACTAGCGATACGATTTCAAATCTGCTGAATAAATTGTACATAAATTGCGGAAATACGCATGTGATTGACGAAGATTCTCGATTTTATGGATACAGTTGCTGATATCTTTTAAACAATAAGTCGGAAAAATGAAGAATCCAAAAAACAATGGTTCTCTAATACACCTGATAATTTATTCGCGAGTAAAATAACAAATTACGTGCATAGCAAATTATAAATTCCACTCAATTTGGGGCCATCAAAGCAGTTAACAATATAAGGTTTTAAATAGAGCTTGAGCTATGTTATTCTGGGCAAGAAGAAGTGCTGCTGCGTGTATGCCTACATACTTCGTGAATTAAAGTTTTTATAATAGAATAGAAAATGGTAAAATCGATAAGCGAAAAATGAAACATTCACATGAAAGAAACTATTCAAAAAGTATGGACTAAATTATGAATGTTTTAAAATATCGGTTTTAAAAGAAATTTACTTTTTCATTTGTGTTAGAATTATCTGGCACTAAAACGATATCACCGTATTACAACTAAAAAATCATTGATCGCGCGGGTGCTGAAAACAAGTATTTAAATCAAGTTTTAAGTAAACACAACTCCCATTGTATTTCACCAGTAGTCTAACAACAAGGCTAAACGTCCGCCAGCTGCAACGCACTGACGCATGCTCATCATCGGAGTACGACGGCAAACGGACAATCGAGGATCAAAACGGAATGAATGTGTATAGATATCAATGTTAGATATGCGGCTCTCACCTTAGCAGTTTCGCATACATTGAACTTGACTGGAAATGTCGGCAGCACAATTTCTATGAAGTCACAAACATTAGCAGTTTGTGGCTTTCGCCACATATAAATATATAGGCAACACAATTTAACAATAATTGTTTGCGCGGGTGGTGATAACAATTCTTTAAATCAAGTTTACGAGTTTGAAGTAAACACGAATCCCATTGTATTTAACCAGTCTTCGAACAACATAACAAAACTACCGCAAGCTGCAACGCACTGACGCGTTCCGACCTTCCATGATCATCATCAGAGTACGACGGGAAACTGACCAGCGAGGATCAAACCACAATTCAAATATATGGAAGGCATTTTAGATATGCGGCTCTCATCTCTAGCAATCTCGCATATATTGTACTTGCATAGAAATTTCGGCTTCATAATTTCTATGCAGTCACGGACATTACCTTTTTGCAGATATCGTCACTTATTTATAGGTAATAAACTTAAATAATCACTGATTGCGCGAGTGCGGATAAGAGTCACATAACTATATTTTATTTCCATATATGTGCATGGCGATTTTATCCTCACTATTCAGTTTGTCGACGTACTCTAATAAAGATCATTGAATATCGAAACTCGTCAATACGTGTGACTGATGATAACTTTGCTATGTTTTTAGAAGACAAGATAAATACATTGGGATCCGTGCTTACTTCAAGCTCGAAAACCTGATTTAAAGGGATCGGCGTGAGCAGATATACAAGCAAAGTTTAGCAGGCTTTAATAAAACGAAAACTTATCTTCATGAAATCTTAAAATATTTACGGTTGTATCTGTTTCCATTGGTATTTCCTGGAGATAGCAGGAAATTGTTGCTTCCACAATCTAGCTAACTTTATAATTTTCACTCAAGCGAATTGGCCGGAAAAGCCATTAATATGAAAACATCCACTAAGCATAGGGTTTATACATAAAGATCTCATCATTGGAAAAAAGCAAGTCTAAACCGCGTAAAATTTTGCAGTGTGAAATCATAATATAACGGAGTTTTTTTCACCAACTTATAGTTTGATATATCAAATAAGAAGAAATAAAATTGAACATCGTTTTACGTGGTTGGGGACAGCAGAACATTTAATTTTCTGTTTCCTATAGTGATTATTCAACAGAAGCTTGTTGTAATATATGTGTTGAATATCAGTTTGCTGTAAACAAGTTTGACAAGTTATTTGTTAAAAATAACTCTATTGATAATGGTTCATACTAACTCGATTTATATAAAAAATAAATTCAATATAATTCTTTTCGTTGTCACAAAGTATATCTCGGAATATCATGGATTGTTAAGAATTGCTAAAAACCGATATTTTTTCTCAAATAAATTTTATTATTCCCAAGAAAATAGCTAGCCAATTTGATTGAAATATCAATAAGTCATCAAGCACTTTTTTTCAATAAGAAAAGATGAAAACTATTTAAAAGGATAGTTACCGCACGATTTATTGTCGAACGTTGATTTGTTTAAAGTGTTATCTTCAAAACTTTACACTCATTAGCATATATGAGAAATATAATCATAAAATAAATTGCTTACCTATGGTTGATGCATAATGTAAAACCTGATAGATCTACGATTTTAAGAAATAAGGCCTATTTTTATTGTACAAATTTGTTTTGTCCGTAGGCTACTGATTTATTACGACTAGTAGCATAATGTAAGTTATTAATTACCAAATCCTATTTTATTTAATGAATCTTATTCTAGGGAAATGTAAATTTTAATATAAATTATAGCACCAAATTCACATTTGAAGAGAAAAAGAAATTTTATCAGATACAATCAACGTTTTATTCTTAGTATTTAGTTACGAATTTAAAAATAAATAAATAAATAAATAAATAAATATATATATATATAGTTGTATTCGTTTGTAAATAATAAAGGAAAAATTTTTTAAATTGTTGAATATCTGAAAAAAAATTTATTTACGCACATCAAATCGGTACTATTAATTTCATTAAAGTTCACATTCAATAAGAATAAAATTAACTTCATTAAAGAACATTTGGTGACCAATAATTTACATATTGTCTACAGCTACAATAAAGCGGTAGCGTATGGTCAGAAATAAAGTTTACGTGAAAGCTGTGCACATTGCATATAAAAATCGCAGGTCTGTCATATTTTTAAATGTTCACCAGTTATAGTTCAGAATGGACTATTAAGGTGAGTATACATCTGTAATAGCGTGCCACATTAATGAATCCTCGCACAGAATGACAAATTGAAACTAATTTAAGTATATATTTCTGCAATTAAACAACCACGAATTTACTTAGTTTAATTTTCTAAACATCATGCTGTATACAATACCTTTGGATAACCGTTGCACTTTCATGCTAGTAAATCAAAACGCACCACTTCTAATGGAATAGCTAAAACCTGGTATGGTTATTTTATATCTAGCATTTCCAAAAATCAACAGATTCTTGTAGTTTAATTTGGCATAATTTGAATTAAAAATAATTTTGTTTTAATTAAACTTATTATAGAAGGAAATGCGTATGAAGACTTCTTTTTTCGTATTCAGAACCATCAAATTGGCTTAGCTGTGTATCTGAAATGTTCAAAGCATTCTGTCTCAATTTTAGATAATCATTCGCGTACGTTTCGTTTAAAAAGTTTTTCTAAAGTTCCACACCAAAATTTTTAATTTCATGAGGTGTCATTACAAATGTTTTAAGTGCCAGTTCTTCACCGAAATGACTGGCTTTGTCAGCTTATTGTCACTTTACCTCCATTTCAATGGCATTTTGAGGTCGAATGTAGAATATAGATGATTTGGAGCCAAGTTTTGAAAATAAGTTTCACGAATAAACATCATTCTGCAATTTATATCTAAAGAGATCCAAAGTATTGCAGACATTGATTATCCATATATTAATTTTGATTAAAAGAATAAAAACTAAACTTCATTTAATAATATTTATATATTGCTTGTTGCATTATGTATATTTATTTATGTTATGTTATTGCGTTTCTGGTAACAAATCTTTTCAAATAGGGCCGGAATAATATAAAGAGTCAGCATGAAAGAAAGGTGTAAATTAGATCATACATTTTATGTCTGCTTATCCTTCTGGTCGTAGTAGAACGAATATTTAAAAGGTATGTAATACATAATACACCGTCACTTGACATTTTTCTTCAAAGAAGGAGCTTTAGTAGGACACCATGAAATATGGTTAGGATTGGTTGCTTCTATTTTAAACTAAGAATAACAAATAACATTTCGTGAATTCAGACCAAAATCCAAATTTTAATCAAGCAAATTAAGCTTGTTTAGCCTTTTGCATCATACCACCACAAAAAATTGTTTTCACTGAATAAATCACTGACGACATTTATCTCGAATTAATGCACTGAAAAGAATGATGCAATTAGCCCATAAATTACAATCAATAAAAATGTGAGGTTACCATTAATTTGCAGTTTATTTTTCAACCGCTAAAGACTGGATAAAATTATTTTACCCACAGAATAGTAAAACCTAAATCTCCCAATCCACATAAAACGTCTGGCCTTCTCGACGAAGCTATGCTAAGCTACTATTGAAGTGTAAATGAATGGAGCACGCTTTTTTGTTTAACACTTTTGTAATCCTTAACAGAAATTTAATTTGCTGCAAATGCAATGTTCTTCTTGATTGACACGAGTAATGTGGTATAATGTTTTTAGAAATATGCAGCGCATTCTCTAAAATTTGGAAAAGTGGATTATAAGGCCAGACGTCTTCTTTCGACGGGGCCTATCAGAGCAAAAATATTACCACTATTGCCCACACACTATGATTTCGCGTAAATGTAAAACAAGCACCATTGTAGGGTCTCAGCGAAAGGATGTCCATCGTATCTATCTCTTCTTTTTCATTCAAAGTTTTAAAGTTGCGATATAGAAGCTCGAATATGTGATAGATATGTCTAGTCCGTTAAACATTACCACAGCCACCTCTGTGAAAGCTTTGACTCTAACGTTTAAAAGGATACGGCAATTTTCAAATAGCCCGTGATAAGCATTCATTTATTGCATTGGTGGCTAGAAATATTACCTTAAATATCGTGCTGACTACATATAATTTTCAAATCACTAAAATTTTGAGCCAACGAAAATTATCCTGCATTTGATATTTTATAACATAGCTAATTGGTATTTATTGGAATAGAAAATTTTAATCCCTAATTAATATCAATTATTTGAATTTTTCTTAAAATGGTCACCACACAGATAAGATAGTTTGTTGAAATATTTTAATAAGTCAGTTAAAATATTTGTGTGACACGAGAAGCAATGACTGCGGAACAGAACAGTTGTGAAAACCATAGGCAAAAAACGCAAGGTCGGTCAAAATTCTTACCATTGAAGCGAGAGTAACGGGGTCTCAATTTTCACCTTGTTACATAAACCTCACCTGTATACAGAAACGAAAACGTACACACCTACTAGTCTATGCACAATTGAAAAATTCCATCGTACATTTGGTGAAACGTATTACAAATAAAACTTAAAAAATCTAAAAAGTTCACTTTCGTACTGCTTTAACGCATATAAACAAATCAAAATGGACGGGTTTTGGTATTTTAAATTTTGTAATTATATCGCAGTGCATTCGCGACAGTAATTGCGATTTGCGCACGGAAAACATACTCTTGATAATTCAAAGTTGGTGGCATAAATATGAAACTGTGAATTACCCGAAGGCAATGGGCATAACAAATAGTACACATTTCTTTATTTCTCAAATTGGACTATTTGTAATTTTGATACATATACATATTTCTCAGTTATCAACGATTTTTTACATATAATTTTTATATATATATATATATGTGAGGATATGCAGTTGTGTATTAGTTGATGCGCACCAACTACCAAATTAGTTAAAATGTTTTCAGAAATATAAGCCAAAGTCACCGTGAATGAAATGTACAATCTCGTGCGTACATTCTTTTCGTGCTTACTGGCAACGTCTCAGTAGGAGCGGTAATTACATCCTTTACCCACTATACTTTTGGTAAAGGAATATGGGAGAAATTTATAAAAACGCAAATGCGCATGAGGTTATTCCACCGTTCATGCCGCAATTGGTTTATCCTTCGGGTCCTATTCGAACTATTTTTTTACTAGAAGCGCTACACCTAATATACAATTTAATGACTTTATCTTGTTTGACAGCCCTCGGGTATAACTACGCGCGCTTATTTCGTATTCTATGTTATTGATTGGAATCAATGTCTAAAATTTACAGTTTCGTTTCAAGAAATTAGAATTCTCAACTGGATCTTGTTGATAGTTTAAATGGTTTTACTGTCGGAGCATGTAGTTATTGCTATAAATATAAATGACTACGAGAATATTTTCCGGTCTCATGAGCACAGGATTCTCACCTGATAACTATTTGGTGGGAATCCAGTGCTCATGAGACCGGAAAATATTCTCGTTGTTATTTTAAATTTATAGGAAGAGCTACATGATCGTACAGTAAAACCTATTCTTACTAAGTCGGTTTTACTGGAAACTGATTGTTTCTTCTGCATCTTTTTGTAATCTACCTGATTAAAATTATTTTGTCCAAGATTTTAGTATTCAAATTTATACCCAGTTGAAAATAGTAATAACTTTGGATTTTAGTGAAACCATAGCTAAAGTTAGTTTACAAAAGAGTTTTTTTTAAATTTAATTGTAATTATTTTAATTTATCACAATTTTCATTTTACTTAATTTGTGTAAGTATTCGTCCATCAAGGTGGTATTGCTTAAACAGTATAGCCTACAACAAAATTTGTACACGCTTATTTACAAAAAAATGTTAGACAGCCTATGCGAGATTTGAAACATGGCGAAGGCATAAATCAACAAATATTGTAAAGTAAAATGACTGTACGAACAGTTTATTACGATTCATTTCAAAAGTGTACGTCAATAACAGCAGATATTTGTCATTCAAATTATGTGTTACTTTTTATTATACAGTAAAATTTCAGAGAAAAAATACATTTAAAAGAATATGCATATGCATATTTATTATCCAATGTTGAAAACACGTAGTCAGTTACGCCAAACATCACTGAAAATACGCAGTTAAGTTCTCTTCAAATTAGCTATAGAACAATCACAAACTGTCATTAAAAAATGAGCAAGCAATTTTTGAAGCGCTGCCACTGAAAATGCATACTTAATTATGTAAACATGAAAACCATAGTTTGACGTCGAGCCCGAGCTGAGAGATGATGTATATAAATGTTTAGACGTTCCTTTCGTTAAAACTCTCTACCTTTATATATATATATATATATATATATATATATATATATATATATATATATATATATATATATATATATATGAAGAAAACGGTCATAAATCAGTTCTGGATTCCGCTTAAATCATTGTGGTTTAATCAATTTATCTCCTGTATTGTAAATGTCTAACAATGTAGTGGCGGAATTCCACGTGTCTTCACCAAAATTATGTGTATTTCCACAATTTTACCCGGGGTCAAATCTGCATATACCCATAGTTCTAAAAATTATTTTGAAAGAGATATAATTTTGAATAGGTCTTTCAAGATTAAATGTGAAAAAATTAAATTGAAGTTGTTAAAATAATAAAGAAATAGAGGATCAATGATCGCATGAGTGGTGAAAATAATTCTTTAAATAAAGTTTTCCAGCTTGAAAAAATACAGAAATTTCATTGTATTTAAACAGTCCAACAAAATAACAGAGAGAATGAAAAGATTCCGAAACTTCGTTAATCAAAATTACCTGATTAGCGTTTTGACTAACACAAGCTGAATTACAGTTTTTTTCTTCTAAATATAAAGATGGAATTTTGCGGTCATTTTTTAAAGTTAACTCACCAAAACATTGTTTTAAAAAAACACTCAAGTCTTGCTACATTAGTTCGTTTTTATAATTGGTGATGATGAGCGAACTGAAGAAAATGGCCGCTAAAGGCCATTGAAATATTATGCAGAAAAATAACAGGACAAAACTATCGTCAGTCACAAGTACTGACGATTTTTGAACTTCATTATTATCATCAGAGTACAACGATAAATTGATCAGCAAAAAAGCAAACTGGTATGCATATATATGGAAAGCTAAATTAGACATGCGGTTCCCACCTCTTGTAGTCTCACATACATTGATCTTGGCTGGAAATGTTATCCTATTCAGAGTAGGTTTCTTGATAAATTTACCTTACATCTCCTTGAGGCTAAAGAATTGTAACCGCAATTCAATGTTTGGCTCCACAATGAATAAAAGCCTAGCTACATTTCCAATATCAAGCATGAATAATAATCCCCGCCATATAGGCAGACTCGTATCTTTGTAGTTGTATTATTTGAACGTCAAATGTTCATTATCAAAAACAATGTACAATTTGCGGCAGCATTCTTATGATAAAATTTCACTTAGCATAGATAAAATATCACTAGTACGCATAAATTGGGTAAAGGTATGTCTTTTTCATTTCATGAATATTCACTCCTAGCTGCATAAAAATAAAATGTGGTAAACTATGAGACATATATTATTATTTAGCATTTAATTTCAATTTAACGTCTTATTACCATTTTTATGGTAAATCCGTCTATATTTATTCATGATATAGCGTTGGACATAATTATCCTGATTTCCTCTGTATATTGTTTAAAAATTACGAAATTATAATGAAATGAGTTTGCATCCGCATTTCATCAGCAAGAAATCTTAAGCCTAAACAAGAAAACACAAAACTGTCATAAATAGTTAAGCAATAGGTTTTAATATTATCTATATTAGGCAAAATCTGGCTCTTTAAGTTTTTCTCGTTTATTATACGTACATGTATAACTGAAGTCAAAATAACGCATTTATTTCTTTGGCGCAGGAAAGAAATAAACTTTAATTTAACATATAATATAGACACGTTTGTCCCTTATGTTTATTATTTGTAACGTATAGTTTAACTGCTGATGAGCTAAGAAAATGCCATCCTTTAATCTGTCAAGGTCACAATCGGAGTTCGACAGATGTCTAATATACCATAGCGAACTATTTTCCAGAAATATAATAAAATCATGCTAAAAAATTCTTACTTCCAAATATAATTAATTGGTTAATGCACGTTTTTGCATCAGATATCTGTTTGGCATAACTTGACATATTTTAAGCAAAACAACCAGTCAAGTTTAGTTTATTCTAACTTGCTCAAATAGGAACAGGTGTGGTTCAATAATAAGTTAAAATGACTTCATACATATACAAAGCAGGTGTATTATTGACTGTAATTTTGTGGGCCAAAACTATTGATATTCAACGAGACTAATGCGATTGTTTACAACAAAACAATGGAATTTTATATTACATCTTTGAAAAGGCGATGATAGCCGCAGAAGTTTTACGCATTCCCGTTAATGTTTCTGTCGGATAGTTTTCTATGTTGTGCAGACGAAACAAACAATGATACTAAAGATTATATTACAAGCTTAAATTTCACGGGAGCAATTAATTTTTGTTTTATTTAATTTACTAGATATGTTTGACAAAAACTGAAAAAATATATTTGTGACCACCAAAATATGTGCAGTTATCAATCTAATCAAGTATAATGCCTGCGATCACAAGGAGTTAAAGCTGTATTGCTGGTTGTCCACAACTATGATGCTAATTGCGTTGTGATCACTGTGAAACAACTTACATTCATGCTTTGTTAATGAACCTGGAAATAAATAAAGCGTCCGACAGCAATTCAGCTAAGTTGCACGACGGATTTGATGAAATCTGCTTGGTATTTATATACGGTTTGCGAAATTGATTTAAATAAGAACATCGAGTAATTTAGTGGAATATCATTTTTGAAATTTGATTGTGGAGTGGCGGCTTCATATTTTCCAATGCCGCGTTGTGCGTACGCGGCATTTTAAACCGAATGTTATTTTAATTTTATTGTTTTTGTATTTAAACTCTACCCAGATTGTTCACTTATTTATTTGCTTGTTTTGTAAGATTCAGAATTTCTGATGATTAATACACTCCGCAGTGTTGGCAAGATTCAAATCCAGACGTTTGTTATTATAGCGATTCTTCATGACGTTTATCCATATCAGAATCGCGCGTCTTATAGACATATAGCTCTAAAATCACGAAAGAAATCTAACACGATTTAAGATGTAGAATCGTTTCAATTTATAAAAATAAAATATCCATCCTCTGTGTTAATGAGATGTAAATTAATTATTTTTGCGTTTTATATCTGAAAAGTCCAGAGACAAAATTTTTTTCTAACAATAACTTTGGGTCATTTAATTTCTTTTCAAATATGTTTAAACTTCATTTATCATGAAGGCCTATTTATATTTTCGAATTCGAATAACTTATCTTCATGTTCTATTATTGACTCATGTCTAACAATTTGTTAAATATTTCCAAGATTCATAGCGCCTTAAACATATTGACTAAATAGAACTTAATTTTGATTTAAAACACTCGCCGTCATTTGGCAACTCAGCTTCCACGGATAGTGTATTGAATTGTATTATATGGAAGTTATATGGTTTAGGTCCGACATATACTAAAAATCCTCAGGTAACTCTGAAGGCACAAAAATACCAACCTCGTTTTACGTAAACGATAATTTGCTTATTTTAATCGAGTATACAATTTGAAGGCAAACAAAAGTACATATTTAATTAATTTGGTTCGCAATATATGTAAACGACCTCAGAATATTCTATTTAATAAGTGCACCAAAATTTAAGTTCCACGCCAACTTCGAGTTTGTTAAGCAATTTTTAAAATAAGTAGATTGAAATGTGGAGCTAATTTAAGTTTTCTTCAGGTAAGTATTGCTTTAACGGAATTCTAATGGAAGCAATTTTAATACATATATTGTAATTTCGGTACTTAAAAATTGTAATTATCGGTTTATTAAAAATGAAAAATTTCATGGAATAAAAAAGAATTGATTAGTCAACCATGTTTATTTTATTATAGAAGGATAGGCAAATGCATAATTAATAGGTAAAACATTTATGATATACGTTTATCTGGTTGGCCACTTACGAGAAAACGAGCGAATATGATTTCAATATAATCTGATAGGGAGAATTTTATGTAATGTTCGTTATGATGAAAAACTCAAACGAGCTATATTTTAAACTAAAAAGAACAAAAACATACATTATTGAAGATTTAGGTCAGCATTTTGATTGTATATTTGCCAGTATGAACTGAACAATACGTAAAGGACCTAAGGGAATTAATCAGGTAGGCCTTTTTCATCCATATTGGGAACTTTAAGTACTCACAAGTATTTACTACAGATGGGAATCAGACACAGAAACATAGGCTTCGCAGTCTTGTACGCTAACCACTGCAACATTTCTGTCGCATTCAACACGCAATTATATTTCATAAAGAAACTTATATTTTTGGTTAGTCCTGACTTCATGTGGTAACTAGATTGAACCTATTAAGACATGAAATTCTAACCAATGAACCAAGATCTGTCATTATACAACAGACACCATGCTACATGTGAAGTTATATGGAATTAAATTCTAATGGCTCAATTTCTATTAAATACGTGTTGGCTGGTTAAACTGAAAATTGTATCAGGTAGCAATGACAATTATTCCGGAAGACCGGTCTTGATACTATTGAGAAATCTTCAATTACTTTGAAAAATTTGTCGCCGATGAGCAAACTATGTATAGTCTGCAGCACGAGTGGCACAGTGGATGTGATCAGATTCGTATCCCGTTTGCAGCAAATTCTGGACAGTACTTGAAGAGATCCTAATAATATATACTCACATATATGCATTTTAAGAACGTTTTACGTTTGCAAACAGGCATTTTCATGGCTAAAGTAATTCTTTTATTACATTCTCTTTGAACAAGGTCGATCACGTGATTACATTTCAGCTCATCAAAACCTCTAGAAGTTGGTTACTAAAGGATTGCCTTAAATAATCATTTATGTGATACAGGCATATAATAACATGGTCCAATAGAATAAAATAACACGGCTGTCTAATAAATATGTTCAACGAAGAGAATTATTGTCACAATCGTTGAAATACTTGACTGATGTAAATTGCCACTGCTTTATATGAAAATAATAAATTTCTGATTTAAGGTTATATATTCCATGATTTTTCTAGCAAAAGCAACTATAAAATTACTACACACTATTTCTCCTAATTAAATCTTTTTATAATTTATGACTTATCCTTCTTTAATGATCCACTGACGTGTCTCGATATTTCCAAAATAATATTAATTTAATCTATATTGAAGATTTTTAATAGTGACTTATCAGGAGGAGCCTATATTATTCCATGTACCCATTATATATTTGGGTGAGGAATGTGAGGAAAAACAGTCCTATTTTCCACATTTCTCCCCCAAATATATAGTGGGTAAAGGGCGACATAACGGCTCCTACAGATGATTCGCAAATAAGCTGAAAACGAATGTGCACGAGATTATGCGTTCCGTTCATGTAGTCTTTGGTTAATCCTTCTGGTCATATTTGAACTGATTTGTCATTAGGTACACAACACCTAATACAAAATTACATATATATTAAGTCTCCGCCACAAACAGCATTCAACATTAAGACGTGTTGTCTTATGGATGAATTTTTAGGAATTTTTAGTTGAATAGAAGGCGTTCAAATGAATGCTCTATTGGAACAACTCGGAAGAAATAACTTATTAAATTGCATATCTCCGTGTGCATTTAATTTAATTTGTTCGTTAATAAAATTGAAATTTCACTACAGTCAAAACGTTTTCCTGGTGTGAAGTTAAATTATAATTATTTGCATTTTTCGCCCCAAACTGTTCAGATCATGCTTTCAATACCAACCACCACAATGCGCTGTATTTCAAGAATTTTAAAATTTAATGAAGACTTAATAGGATGAACTATTTTAATAATATATCAGAAAAAATTTAAATTTAACTGAACCTTAATAAATTTGACCTAATACATTTTCATGAAATATATACTAGCAATCTTTAGAAAGATTCGAGATTCACCACTTTGGCTTATTAGCATTGTAAATTATGAAATAATTTCTGTAAGGCAAAGAAACATAAATGCAAGATAGTTTTGAAAGATTCAATTAAATTGGACAACTTCTATTTGGAGGATGTTAAATTCTTTGGTTACGAGGCCGATGATAACAGTCTTTTTTAATCAAATTTGCGATGTTTATATAATAACATTATACATAATGAAAATGCATTTGCTGGTATAAACTAAGTTTTGTATAGTGTAGAAAAGGCAATTCTTTCAGAAGACTGGTTTCTCCCGTATTGGGAACTCAACACGTTCTGTCCATAATTTACCGGAACACGGCTCGAGTCTGGACATGTTTGATTCGAATGTGGTGCTGTAAACTCTCAGACACCTTGCAGCGCACTACACGCACTGGTAAGTTATAAAATTAATCGTGAATTTTCGCTAGGCTTTTCTTTAAGTGGAGCCTATATGGCATTCCTTTAGACCTGAAGTTCCACTTATCCATCACCAATCTGACATTATAAAACGTACACCGTGCTACATAAGGAAGATGTATTGAAATAAACATTAGTATAATTAAACGAACATTGGTCGTGCGGGCCATAATAGCATTTAATGCAATCATGGTTACGATCTTGATATAAGCACCTGATCTATTATGTACATACATTTTTCAGTATAAACTACGTATTGTATAATGTGGTAAAGGAATATGGTTTAGTAGACCGGTTTTGTCCTTATTGGGAATTCAGCACGTACTCGAAATAATTTACCTAGGACAGAACTCTAACTTGTGCGAGTCTGCATCGAAATCTGGTACTCGGTTCAAGCCCTGTCCGTAGCGACAACTGGATTGATTCACGAGGTTTAAACCAATCTACGGGATGAATTGCCGTTTCTAAAAAAAGACAATACTTTATTTATACTGCCAATTGTATTTACATAATGGGTCAGGTATTTTTGCCAAGATCTCTATCTTGATGTAGCGAGGTGTCTGTATTATTATGGGAGACTTGTAATAGTTAGATGGAACTTGCAATTTAGTCTCCACCAAAAGAAAATTCTAACCACAAACGACATCATATAAATGAAAATTTTGTGTAATGTGTTGCAGGGTGGCTCAGTGGTTAGAGCACCAGATTCCGAAGCAGAAGTGCCCAGTTTTGAGCCCTGTCCACGGCAAATTCTGAACTGTGCGGATTGAGTTCCCAATAAAAACGAAACCGGTCTACTGGATTAATTGCCTTTTCTACACTATACACTAATTAATTTAAACTGAAAATGTATTTAAATAATAGATTAGGCGTTTCTTATAACGATTGCAACCTTGATTAAAGTAATCACTATCACCGCCCACACAAACAATGATTCTTTAAATATATTAATTTTCATTTAAATACCACTTCCCTCCACGTAGAGTGGTGTTTGTTCTATAAATACATATTTGCGGTGGTTAGTTGGAACTTCAGATCTTAAAGAATGCCATATCGGCTCCACCTAAAGGAAAGCCTAACACAAATTCACGATTTATCATAAAACTGAAAATTGTGTGCAGTGCGCAGCAGGGTGTCTGAATGGTTAGAGCACCAGATTTTGAAGCCGACGTGCCCTGTTTCGAGCTCCGTCCGCGGAACATTCTGGTACGCACGTGAGGAGTTTCCAGTAGGAACGAAACCAGTCTCCTGGATTAATTGTTTTTTTCAACGCTATACAATGCTTAGTTTTTACTAAAAAATGTATGCATATAATGGGGCAGGTATTTATAACATGACAATGACTTTGATAAAAGTTATACATCGCTAATTCGACAGAAGTATCTTGTTCGTATTATATTGATTTTCTAAAATTATACAGCAGCAAAGTATAAGTTTAAAGCAAAAATGCAGAAGAAAACAAAATAAATCAATTCACCAGTTAAAATTTACCGAAGAAAAATTTTCTTTTTGAACAACCTACTGGGATAGAAATTTGCATTTGATTCCAATACGCAGTTCCGTTTAATTTCTATAATGAGAAACACCTGGTAAACCACATGGTTTTGAGTGCAATTTTTTGAAAGAATGCTTTTGACTTGTTCTGCTTTGCTATCTACATATAATACTAATTGCACATGGATTTACAACTTTAGAATTCAGCTTTTCGACACACAAAAAGTACTGAAAATCGATTGCATTTTTACAAATTAATAATTTATATTGTATTGTTGAAATGTTGCAGATTATATATTCACATTTACTCCAGGTAGAGCGTTTGTTGGATAAGCAACAATTAGTTTCCTATCATTCATCAAAGTGTTCAATGTATTTTTAATTTGCCAAGGATATATTCCTGAAGGTGCCTTCCCATTAAAAATGTATTTTGACAAATATTTTTTTGTTTGAGTCTTCAGTACTTTTTTCTTGCTGTACTTGACTCATGAATGCTGCAATAAATAATACAGGGTACAAAGCTTTTTTAGTACCACCAACTCTTGGTATGTAAATTATTCTGAACAGATTACCGGTTATTTATTGGAGAAACTGTGGGTCACATTTTTGTGCAAATTGGAATTGTGTTGAGGTACTGGATATGTCGTCCAGTTCACACGATTAGAGCTTTTATGCATGCCATTTTTTTATAATAAATATTGACAAATTATCACTGAAGGTTCGATCAATAGCGATATTTTCGAAAAACCGATTGCAGTAATGATGTTTTATCTCACCTTACAGGATAAGCTTCACACAATTTAAATTTTTGTTCGACTTAAAATCGTTTTTAAATATTATTTGTAATGTTCATTTTAGCATTAGAAATGCACTTCAACATTTCAATTTTTACTTAAAACTTAAATACATTCTGTGTGTACCTTTTTATCTATCTTCTCATAACATTACTAGCATATTATACTTTTATAAGGCTCTAAAAAGACAATTGTTCTTATTTCACTTGCCTGAATGTACAAATTTTAGTACATGCTGAATTTGGACATACGCGATAATTTTCGCCTTCATTGTTTGATAAAATTTAAAAATTAATGGTAAAAGTGAACTGACTAGTATTCTCTGGGCATACGCTTGTCTCTCTTGGTATAAAATAGTTACTTGTAAAATTTATTATTTTCTCTTTCGATGACATTGGCGTCTAGCGGTAACCTTAAACAGTGCATAATTAAATGAATCAAGGAAGCCTACAGATAAAGATTACTGACGCTGCATATATTTGTTGACATAATTAAGTGCATCTTTTTGGCTTCTATGTCATCTATCTTAACATAATCTTAGTTTAACCGGTCCAAGCATAGCAGAATTGTTTGAGAAATCCTATCTGACGTAGGTTGATTTTGAAGGCTACGTAACGAAAAACAGTTCTCAACAAGCCTGACGAAATCTGCTTTAGTGTGAGACATATTCATTGATTTAATCGTGCGCGAATGACATCTCGTGGCATTTAAAATCATGTAATATTTCGGGATTAACCGTATTTTTTGTTTTGGTAATATAAACTGAAATATATTTTGTGCATTAAAGCATTACTCTATTACAAAGTCACCTAGCGATCAATTGGCATTTTAAACCTCTATATTATTTTATATTACTGATTGGTGTTTATAATCTAAACGTCCAATTTAGCTCATCTGACCACATGGATAAACAGTTGAGCGTGTTTTTATGGTTTTAACATTCGATTACTTACAAAGCAAACCCAACAAATACTAAAAATAAACACAATTGGCAGGTAAGAGCACATTTTGGCTATTCCCATTGTTTACAAGAATATGATTTCAAAACAAAGAATTCTAAGCGTTTTTCAAAATCAAAAATAAAAGGAGCTGCTAATATTGGACGATTTTAGTTACAACACATTTTTTCACGGCTAAATTTACGAAAGAAATGCTGAAATCAGCTAAATATGATCTGGCGAATTTGTTTGGGTATTTGTTTTCTGTTTGTATAATTTATATGATATAATTTTACCTTCAAAAACGTTGATTGTCTAAAAATTTACTGCCCGGCGTACCATTTAACTAAATTGAGATGAGATCCAATAAAAAGAATTTCCTTTTTTATTGTATTGTACTAAACTCATTTATGACAGTTTTATGCTTTAATTAACAAAGCACTTGTCATTTTACATTTTCTTTAAGCTTTCTATTTCGGATTAATTCAATAAAAATTGCGCAACAGATTTTGAGGGCGACAGAGTTACATCTCCCGCTAATGTATGCACTGCTATAAGTATCGCCTTATCTAAGTTTCGCTAGTTTGTCTTATTGACAGCTTCATTATGAACTCGTATTTTGACCGTAAAAAAATCTAATTTTAATAGCGAACGTTTAAGCTTGTTATCGACAGATTTTGAAACATTTTACTACAAATAACGTAATTTCATCTGAATGAATAATTTGCGCGCTTAAGATTCAATTTTAGTTGTCGCACATTTAAGTTTTTTGACATGTATGCATAATACGACAAATGTGACGTTCGAATGTTTATTAGAAGATTCCTTTTAATCATATTCTTCAGTAATTTTGTTTACAAGCTCTATGTCTTCAATCCTAACAAGATTATTCAGAGATTAAAGAAATGAAATTAAGGTATGTTGTCATAATTCCAATTACATCTATTTTATTGCCCTGATTAAGGCCAATTTTAAAGCCTCAATTAAATGAATGAACAGACAAAATGTAAGTTTCTAGTTAATTCTGTCTTAAGATTTATATATTGCAAAAAAGAAACTATCTGTTCTATGCTATTTTGTATAATTTATTAAATAATAATGTTGCGTAATATAGATAATCCATTATTAGTGTCAAAGTTGAAATGTAAAATAAATAAAGCATAAATATAAACCACGAGCTAAAAGATATTTGCAAAATAATGAAGTTCTCAATAAAAAAAGTATATTTTCTTTACTAAATTTAATTATTTCGTGAATAAATTAGTTATATTATTTGAACACAGAGAAGAAGAGTTATTTCTAGGAAAATAACGATATTCCTCACAGATTCTCTGCAACATGTTCAAAAGCAAAACGTTTAGAATACGTATATATATATATATATATATATATATATATATATATATATATATATATATATATATTTAAAAGACAAAATTAGAAAATTTTATTTTTCTTAGCTTTGCCATGCATGTTGTGCCAGTCAGCTATTCAGAATAATTTACACCGATCCAATTGCAAAAATACTTATGATTATAATTAAAAAATCTACGGACACATTTGGAGAAAGAAAGCAATGTTTAATGGCAAAAGAATATTTTGTAATATGTCTGAACGAATTCATTACTGTGCTTGTAAATGAAGTTACTATCCGTCAGAATGAATACACCGTATTATAAAATTAATAATTTTTAATCAACTGAAGCTACAAAGAACTTGAATAACTATTCATAAAATTATATTCGCTGATGCGAAATGTTGAATGCATTGTTAGTTCTTTTAAATCGCCTGGTGACTACTATCCGAGTAAAACATTATAAAACCACAAATTATGAAAATTGAAGACAGAAAATCTTAGAAATTCAGGTTAAAAATTTCAATATTTCGAAATTAGTCTATTTGTATTTAAAATATTACTAATCTAAAAAATATACTTAAATTAAATATTGCTGTAAAGATCGATTATATTTAAATGATTGTAATTTTTTATAATCCTAACTATATTGAATAAATTATGTAGTCTAATCAAAATATTTGTCAAGAATAAGGGAACTAAAAATGGGTAGTAATAGAAATATTATTAATTCTTTCATTTATAGTAAAGAGCAGCAACATATTTATTTATAGGAAAATTTTTATTTACATCATCGCAGTTTATTGAATTTAAATCTTAAACTATATTTACATAGTTAAGATTATGGCGCGTAAAAATTTTGAGTTAAAAAGGTTTATACGCAGTAAACTGCAAATAGATCTTGTGATTGCGTGAAAAAGTCATTAAATGTAGAATGTGAAAAAAATGGTAAATTTTAATGGCTAAAGTGGAATATTTATTACTGACGCTGCTTGTAGTAGATTGTGAATATTGTAAGGGATAATTCTCACAAATCAATTCCTATATTACAAACCAGTTCGCATAGTCGAGTTGTTTTATTTCCACCTAAGATAGTATTTAACCTGTTAGATAAGCGGAACTTCTTCAAACTCCCTAAGACGGAAAAAATCAAAAGCAATAATAAAGGAGAAATCATTTTACCAAAAGGTAAAATGATCCCGCTAATTCCTGAAGTTTATAATGGTCATTCGTTAGGATAAAGCATTTTCAAGAACCAATTTTATCGCATTTAACATTTTTAGGTAAAACAAACGGCAATTTCTTTGAATATATTCTCATATTATTTGCTATATTTTAAGACGCGAGTGCGCTTAAGGAGTGGCATCGAGTAAGAGCGCAATTTCTCAGTCAAATGTTACATTTCTAGTAGCACTTTTGGCTATTTATCTGTGGCTTGAATTGTGCAAATTATTTTGTGAAGAATGCCGCTAAACATGACCGTAGAGCCGACATCAACATATGCTAACACCAAAGCCGGTGAAGGTTATTCGTGAAATTAATCTTGCAGATTTAATTCGGCTGAATTATTCATCACATAACACAACCTACATATAGCTGCAAGGCATTTAGTAATTTTAAACTATTGTTGATTTAAAAATCCGAATTTTTTCATTGGAGTTTGGATGATTAAATTTAGATGGAGACAATGCGTGTCATAGTTGACGGTTATAAGGCAACATTTACGACTTTTTATTATCAACTGTCAACGGTATATAATGAGATGTATGAAAATTAAAATGACGAATATGGCCCAGGTAACTGTATATAATCCTTATGGAAGAAGGAATCGCTCATATCTCTACGACAATAAAGAAAGATCTATTCACAATATAAAGTGGATTCTGACATGGATTGATGGTAAAATGAAAGTTTAAACTATGTATTGAAATTGATGTACTTAGTAGAAAGATCATTCACTTAGGATTAGGTGGAAACACTAAATATAAAAATATGATTTCTTGGACACCTATGCTTCGTGCTTTCTGGGGGTTTATGAAATGGAGCTGGTATGATAACCCAGTTATTGAGAGACCGATGGACAAGGCCTTCGATTGTAAGTTTATGTTCTATTTCAAATTATATAGTTCAACACTGGAGATTTATGCAACACCACGAATTTTTTAGTGAAAATGAGAATAATAGCCATTCTAAATAACTGCGAATTCTACAAATGACTTACATCGATAAAATAGTCATCCTATGCCTTTAGAGTTACTGAAACCTTTTAGGACGCGTTATATTTTTACATTCTTGACTTAAAAGAACTTCGATATACGATTTTTTGTATTTAAAACGTAAATATTTATATCGAAATTTACTTCAACCAAGATTCCTATTGTATAAAACGATCCATGATTGCCTGACTGTGATGAAAAGAATTTAAGTCTGGGTTTCGACCTTGATATAAAAACCAATCCCAAATTATTCTTTATATTGGGATTGGAGTTTATATATTTGTGACATCTATAAATTAAATAATTCTGATTACAGTCCATTGCCTAAGGTGAAAATATATTTCACACTGTCACGATTTTTCCATAAACACAGTTTTGATCATCGCAAATTTAATTGAATGTCTTCATTTTAGTTAACTTTCTATAGCTTGACGTACGAAGGCGTGTTGTTCATACTGCTCATTTCTTTTGCTTAATTAACCTGATTTTGTTTATTTTTAAAAAATGGCGTGCGGCACGTTGGTGCGTTGTGAAATTACGCTAACTTTACGATTATTCTGAAGTTGACCTACGGATACATTTCACACGCTTTTGGTGGTTACCCTCTTTGTGTTTTTTTGTGGTGGATAAGTCAGTTTGTTCTTCATTTGTAGATTAAGGCAGTTACTGATGGCGAGGAATCACGAAGCCCAAATAGAACAGGAGGATGGAAATTATTACACTACGATGGCTCACGTTTGCACAAATTATGGCCGTGAAAGGTCAATTGTTGCTTGGCATATCCGCCTTTGTAAGAACAAGTTTTGTTTTCTCAATAATAATTTGTACACCATATTTATCAAATTACATCTGGCACAACTTTATAGTCATTTGTCAATATAATATAGAACTCGGAATTCTATTATTGACAAGAAATTTGCATATAAAAAATGGAATATCTGCATAGAGAAACAAAATTTCAAATCTTTATAAATAAAGTGTCTGAATTAACTACGAAGAACTTTTTCATTTTAAGTCTGATTATTTTTCAGTACCTATTACTTTCCTGCTTTTTCAAATAGTTTATGGTTTTTTTAGATGAATGGAAAGCCGGTTGTAAAAATATAATTTAAAATTCTTTTATATAAATCTCTATGAATTATTTTTTTTTTAAAAACAAACTTAGCAATAGAATATGATAAATTCTTTGCTTATTGAAGCACAAAAACATTTAAGGTAAGCAAGTTTCCACAAAACAGTTTATAAAACGATTTCTATTCGTTTGATCTTTACTCTTTTGAAATATCTTTTACTTCAAAAAGAACATTTACGAATGAAAATGAGATAATATTGGATTAAAATCATGCCGTGAAAAAAATATGGCTGCAGGAATAATTATACAAAGGTGCAAAAAATGCGAAAAAAAGTAAGAGGGGCTAAAGTAATGTCATATTAATCAGAAAAATTTGCAATTATGAATATGAAGAAAATGCCTGCTGAAGAGCGATTAAATTCTGAATTATGATTGGCTAAATTATTATCTAACAAAGTAATATATCTTATTGTGAATATAGTTGGCGCAACTATATTAATGGACCAGTCAGATTATGAGTTTAAATTATATGAGCAATTAAATAATGTCGAGGTTTGAAATAAATTAATCACAGACCCCTCGGATAAGATACAAGGTGAGGTTAAGACTATAATCAATAGAATGATTGAGTCAGGTGAGTTAGATTCAAAGCTTGAGGATTCATCTTTGCAACGTGATACATTTCTTTCGAGAGTTCATTGTTTATTTATTATACTTTAAAGAACGCAAACCATAGTTTTGACATAAATGGTAGATACAATTTGATGGAGAGTGATAGAATGGCATGCCTGGATGTAGTATCCATGTTTACTAATTTCTAGGTGAAAGCAACGTTAGAAATTGTAAAACAGTCTAACAGTAAATATGTATTAGGTGTTACGAACCTAGTAACACAATGGTTCAGCTGTGGCCAGAATTTTAAACCAAAGGCAGAATGGTTTATCCTTCTGCTCACAACTAAACCAAGTTGTAACTAGTTTCGCAACACCTAATACATACTTGCATATATATTAGTTCTCCGCAACAAACATTATTTAAAAGTCTAACAGAGTTTCCAAAGATAACACAAGGTAGTAAAATGACGTTAAGAAATAGTATGGAAATTTTAAATATTTGTATGTCTTCGACCTATTTTATGTCCAGAAATAATTTTGGGAAAACCAATATCAGTCACGATCGCTAATATTTTTATGTACTATTTTGAAAAAAATCTGCTTTTAAAATCTTCTCTCAGGCCAAACCTGTATGTGAGATTCCTGGAGGATATGTTTTTAATTTGGAATTATGATGATAATGAGTTAAATAAATTTCTAGAGTTAGCCAACCATCTTGGTGTATTAAAGTTTACAGGGATATATTTAGGAAAGAGACTTACTCGAGACTCCTTCCCAATTTCATCTCAAACCAGCCATATAGAATGGAAATAGGCATTCTTAAATTCATGATATTACGGAGTCTTAGAATAGTGAATTTTAAATATAGTGATAAGGAATTGATGAGATTAAAGGAAATGTTCAGAATAAAGGGTTATCCGACAACTATAATAGAGAGTTAAATGAAGGAGATGTTGTTGAGATTTAAAGGTAATAAAACAAAACAAGTAAAGAAAGCAACAGGACAAGAAAAGCACAAAATTATGATATTCCCCAATTAAAAATTGATCACAAAATTAGAAAAATTGCAGCTAAATACAAAATCAAAACAGTTTTAATACAATCGTTTAATATGAACAATAAACTACCTAATAAGAAAGAAAAAATGGAAACCCTTAATACATGGTGAATATATGTGATATCTTGATAAGGTTGCAAGCTGAGATATATAAGCGAAAACATGTGCCTGATAAAGGTTCGTGGAGGGGATCACGAAACGGCTTGCAGATACAGACACATTCAAAGATTATATCAAGCTAGTCATTCAAGGTAAACATGTCATGAAATAAACTGGGATGAATGCAAACGCAACAAATTAACTCGATTAATTAAAGAGTTGATTGAAATAAAATCGGGCAATCGTGTAATGAATGTAACATCGGTAGAAAACCATTAGGCCCAATATTTAATGTAGCGTTTTCTAGGGTCGAAGCACGGGAAGCGGATGAAATAAATTTAATTATAAACCTGAGTTAGAGAACCCATTTATTGAAAACTGATTGAGAATGCATAGAACGATATAAATTTCTATTTCCCCCTATCTTTATCTTTCTCAAAAACATTATTCAGCAGATTCTACACAGATTTATAAATGAATATAATGGGCAATGTGATTATAAATAATTAAATACATACGCTCAGTTATTTACTCTATATATTGTGACAACATATAATGTTGACATTTATTAATATCAAAGAGTTGCTTATATTTATATATATGTTTTATACATATTTATATGTATTTTATATATTTATATAAGGTGTGAATAAGGTAATGAATAAATAGTAAAACTTTCTTATAGAATATATTCATGGCTAACCGCAGGCACTCGACTTTAAACGGGGACGAAAGAAGATTCGTTTATATATATTTATATTGTCAAATATAGAAATATATAAATAGATAGGTATATCCGTATATACTTTTTCTTCATACATATGTATATATATTTATATATTAATATATATGGTATATAAACATATTTATAATAGTCTTTATATGTAGAGAATTTAGACTCATACTCTTGATTATATTATAGTTATATTTGAATAAATACCTATAAGTTCTATAATCATAGATGTTTAGGTGTATTGGTATATATTTATATGAGGTGTGATCAGAAATATATAGAAACTCACAGTTTTACACATATTGATTTCTAAAGATGCATAATTGTATAAGTGTTGTACATGTATATTTGTGCATTTTATAAATTTATAAAAGGTTTGTTAAAGATATATATATATATAGATATTTATAATGATTTTATATATATATATATGTATATATATATATATATATATTTATATATGGACATATATTTATATATACTTCATTTTATGTTGATTAACTTTGTAATGTGCATAATATTAGTTATTTTAGAACAGTTCTGTAAGGTAAACATAGTTTATCCTTACCATATCTTCCTTTCTCTCTTTATTTAGTTTTAATTCTAGTGTTGCTCTGGCATTCACTCTCTTTCTAGCGAGGTAACTTGCAGTATTCAATTTATCCCGCTGCCCAATTTTAACTAGTTGCGAAATACCTATTTCGCAATTGTATACATATTATTTCTCCTCCACAAAAAGTATCTGACAATCAAGTTTGCTTTTTTTCAGTTTTGAATTTTAACTTTAATTACCTTGACATAGCAAAATTACAGTTAACATTCTGCAAACTAGATGAAATTATTCTTTAAATCAAGTTTTCGAGCTTGAAGTAAGCACCAATCCCATTCTATTTAACCAGTCGTTGAACAACATAATAAAAATACCACCAATCACAACGCACTGGCGCGTTTCGTCCTTCCATGATCTTCATCAGAGTACGACGGCAAACTGACTAGCGAGGGTCAAACCGCATAGCATATATATGGAAAGCAAAACTAGATATGCGGTTCTCACCTCTAGTAGTCTTGCATACATTGTACGTGACTGTAAATGTCGGCTGCACAATTTCTATGCGGTCACGAACATAAAAAGTTTGTAGCTTTCGACACATATTAATATATAGACAATACAATTTAACAAAAATTGATTGCGCGGGTGGTGGCAACAATTCTCTAAATCAAGTTTGCGAGCTTGAAGTAAGTACCAATCCCATTGTATTTAAACAGTCGTCGAACAACATAACAAAACTACCGCCAGCAGCAACGCACTGACGCTTTTCGACCTTCCATGATCATCATTAGAGTACGGCGGCATACTGACTGGTGATAATCAATCCGCACTGTATATTTATGGATGATGAAATTACGTGTAGCGGTATTTTGAGATATATGCAATTATACTGACGTAAGGGTTGGTCTGCCATTTGTAATATATAGGTATATATATGAATTTTTTGTTGAGTGGGTGTTTTCATGTGCTTCATTTATATGATTATATAGAGTTTAGATACGGAAATCAATTCTTTGTTTAAAACCATTAGTGAGTCAATAATTTTTTTTAAATATATATAACTAGAACTGTTTCGAAACGAGATTACCACACTTGCTCAAATGTGCTAATCTGATTAAAGGCCTTTTGATGGTTTCGGAAAGTAGGAATTGATACGTCGTCTATCTTAGAAGGATAAATCGAACTTTAATTCCAGTGGTTAGTATGAACGACGTTGAAACGTTTGGAGGTCGAGTAAGCGCCTAGCTACAACGGAGACGAACTCAGTGCGTAGTTGGAAATGAGGATCACTCGGATCTTTGTGAAAGTGATAGTGCAAAGCGACAACTCACGATCGCAAATCGTGTCATGCTTCAAGTGTTTGCGATACCGAGTAAATTAACAACGAAAATATTGCAACAAAGACACATCGGATTTTGAGAACTATACAAGCAATTGTAATTTAATGAAATGTGCAGAGGGATAATGCACGCGTAGCCTAGTTAATGAGTAGCATTTTCTAAAGGAAATGGGTTCGCGTCCAAACTTTAATTCTGCCAATTTCAGGCAAGGCCGTGCCCTTGAAGATACCACAATATATGATTCAATTAAGTAGAAATTCAAATTGGAAAGAGTTGAAAAAGCCGTTTCGTTTAAAAAATAAAATAGAATTCATGCAAAATAATGCAAACATTTGCAAAAAAATTACAACAGTTTAACAATAATTGATTGCGCGGGTGGTGGTAACAATGCTTTTAATCAAGTTTGCGAGCTTGAAGTAAACACCAACCCCATTGTATTTAACTAGTCGTCGAACAATATAACACAACTGCCACCAGCCGCAACGCACTGACGCGTTTCGACCTTCCATGAACATCATCAGAGTACGACGGCAAACTGACTATCGACAATCAAACCGCGTTGAGTATGTATGGAAATCAAATATATATATATATATATATATATATATATATATATATATATATATATATATATATGTATATGTGGAGAAAGCTGCAAACAGTTAATGTTCGTGACTGCATAGAAATTGTGCAGCCGACAGTTCCAGTCAAGTTCAATGTATGCAAGACTGCTAGAGGTGAGAGCCGCATATCTAAATTTGATTTCCATATATATTCAATGCGTTTTGATCCTCGATAGTCAGTTTGCCGTCGTACTCTGATGATGATCATGGAAGTTAGAAACGCGTCAGTCCGTTGCGGCTGGCGTTAGTTTTGTTATGTTGTTCGACGACTGGTTAAATTTAATGGGATTGGTGTTTACTTCAAGCACGCAAATTTGATTTAAAGCAAAATCACAAAAAGATTCAGACATCTACACACAATGTATATTTAAAGATATGAATATACAATTATCGCGCATCCATCAAATATAAAAATCAGAATTAAATTCACAAAACGGGTGCTTCTCAAAACCAATATTCTGCCACATCCAACCAAGGCATTTTTTGTGATTTATTGATGTTGAAAGATGCATTTAACTACACTTTAACAACAGAGTAAAGTATGAGATTTCGGTTAAATGAATTATGGATATATTTAATAATTAGGAATTCATCGCGTATTTAAAAATATATACGATAAATGACAGATTACGACAAAATATAGATTTTATTAAAAAGAACTTCAGATTAATGCATATCGTGATAGGCAAAATAGTAAAACTGTCCCACGGAAAGTGGGGCTCGTCTAAACTTCGCAGTTGTGAATCAGATCCGAGTGTTTGTTCATGAAGAATGTTTGCCAAATGCAAAATTTAACTCAATTTTCACAAAATGAACGAGTTTGAGAAAACGATTTAATGAATATACAATATATTTCATAATTCAAGTTTAAAAAGGATTTATCTGTTTGTAGACTTCTACATGCAATCCATTTTATTGAAATCAACAGAATTTAATGCAAATTGAACAAAACGAAAGGGTAAAACTGTTGTTTAGGAAAAGGGTGCTTGTCCTCACTTTCCCGTTGTCAATCAGAAGATTCGATGCCGAAGATATATTTAAATCATATTTTACAAAATGAAAAAAAGTTTAAGAAAGCGTTTAAAATAATAGAGCAAAATTTCACCATGCAAGATTTAACAAAGATTTGTAGCAAAGATATGAAAATCGTTCAATAACTTCAAGGAAACGTTTTCAATAAAAAGAACACACCAATAACGCACAACAAGCTATGTAACACAGTGTCCTTGTCTTAAATCGAAGGAGGCTTCTGAAAGTCTCAATTATGTCACTTTAAACAAAGGGCGTGCTCGAGTAGAATCAAACATAAATTATTCATTTTACTCGAACTCGACAAAAGTGAAGTGTTTAAAACGGTTGATTTGATAAAGAAGTTATCTCATTATGCAAGTTTTTAAATATATATTTACACCAAATATATGAATGAAAATTAAGACTTCTACAAACAATTGCTATTTATTCAATACCACGGAAAAGTGATGCATACTGACCGAAGATATCTTTGAGCACTTTGTCTGGTACACGCAGGCTTTTCAAAGCCTCAAATATGTCGTGTCGAGTCAACTTCGTGCTCGTGAAATGTCGACGCTAAATAATTAATTTATCCACAATTTCACACCAGCGAAGCGTTTGAGCCGTTTGTTCAATGAATAAAGAAAATATTGAATCATGTAATTTTACACTCCGATTTGCAACAGCCTAAAGGAAATTATAGCTTTCCACATAAATTGCTAATTTGTTGGAAAAAAGTGAAGAATATTGCACTTCGACCAATGACATACAGTCGAAATTTCATTTGAGTGCAATCTGAGCGGAACTACTAGGAGATAGAACCACATATTTGATTTTCCACACTTTATACCTTTTTGCGTTTTTTATTCGTCATTCAGTTCATCGATGGGTTCCAAAGCTGACTATGAAAGGTTTTTAATGCGTCAGCACTGGTGAATCTCGGTTATTCAGTTCTTTTTTTATTAATTTTTTTAGTGAAATCGTATTGATGTTTGTTAAAAAATAGATAAGAAAATTTTTTAAATCCTAACGAACTCGGAGGTACAGATTTTCTATTCAAGATTGGAGTTCGATCTTACAATATATGATAATGATTGTATGAATACTATGCCAGAAACAAAGTCAACTTGTCAAGCTATGCTGGAGACGTAATTGATCACAACTAATCGATATTCTTAATTTTGATGAGATTTAACAAAATGTAGCAGTTATTAACTTTTAGAGTTATGGTGCATCATGTAAATATATATATGTATATATATATATATATATATATATATATATATATATATATATATATATATATATATATATACATATATATATATATAACTAAGGAAAAAAAACCACATTAAAAAAGTGGAAAATGACCATTTATTTCAAGACTACTAAACTTCACATTACAATCTTTCATTTATATACATCCTGGGTTTTCATTTGATTACGTAGTTAGTAACAAATCTGACATGACTTTACTTCTATTTATTGTTACGGCTGATTAGTCAGTGTGTATGCGTATGTGTCTGTGCGTGTGCCTAATTATACGAACATTGGTCGCGCGGGCGGGGATAAAATTTACTTTAATCAAGATTGCGAACTTGATATAAACACCTGACCCATTAAGTACATAAATTTGTCAGTATAAACTAAGAATTGTATAGTGTAGAAAAGGCAATTCATCCAGTAGACCGGTTTCGTCCTTATTAGGAACTCATCATATACTGGCCAGAATTTTCTGCGAACAGGGCTAAGACCTGGACACATATGCTTCGGAATCATGTTGATGAAACTTTTTAATATATTGGCCAGCTTCTTGTTGTTTTATATAAGGGGCTTCATAAATAAATAATAATTTTTCTGATTTTTCTCTATGTAGAATTGAGAAATTGGTCGTATTGACTGGGTGCCCTGTTTTCAATATATGATCGAAAATAGCTGATTTTCCTGACGGTGTCAAGCCTTTTTTAATCAATTTCTGCGGTAAATATTGTTGGATTCTTTTAATCAATACCTTCTTCGTACGTCCAATATATGTGCCCCGCACATACATGAGAATTTCTAGACTATAAATGATTTTGAGAGAATTGGCAATTGATCTTTGGAATCCAACCTCATGATTCTCTGTGTGCTAAATGTGAAATAAACTTTAACGCCGGGAAAATTCTCCTTAGCTATTCTACTTAGCCACCGGGTAATTATTGTTGTCTGTACGTCACTTATAAATTGGTAAGTTTAGGAAAACCAGCTTGACGGTATCCTCGCTAGTGCGAATATTCCGCGGTCTGAACAGATCCGGGTAGTTGTTCATTACCAAAATTATCCTCAGGTAACCCAGTTCTTCCTCGATTTTGTGTTCAGAGTAGAACTTCCTCGATCTTGTGTTCAGAGCAGATCTTCCTGATTTATTTTGCTAGGTTGTTAACTAAGTTTCTTTTGTAGGATTTTGGCGCATTGCTGTTGTTATTCATGTAATGCCCGGTGACAGTGGATTTTACAATGTTTGGGCCGGACGTTTGTTGTTCTATATAAAGAGCTTCATGTATTAACTCTTGAGAAATTCTAAAAATCAATACATGAATGACCGGATCTCAGACATCAGTGTGTAAAACGCCAAAAGTGCCACGCACACATACACAAATACATTTACTTCTTAACCAAAACAGGAAATATAAGTAAAACCGAATCAGATTATTTGTCAAACATATAATCTATTGGAAACCCATAAAATAAAGTGATATGTTTTCAAATTCAAGTTACATAGTATTGTATTTATTTCTCCAAAAATACACATACGTATAGCTAACTGCCTCACATATATTGACCAAATATATTATGGGTACAAATGATGCCTCCTCTCAAAGCATGAAACACATGTGATCATAATTTTTTTCATGCTGACTTTGGCATATTGTTACCAGTTAAGCAATACCTAACACACACACACACACACACACATATATATATATATATATATATATGTATATATATATATATATATATATAATTTCTTCGAAACAGTATATGTAAACTAATATATAATCACATTTCGATTCAGCATTCGACTGCGCTACATCTTAATTACGAAACGAATCATTGTAGATAATAACTTCGATGGCCGGCAGGCACTTATTTTACCAACCGATTATTTTTTTATTGTCCTCTTTCACAAGAAGATTATTTTGCCAGTCTGTGAGAAAGACAAAAATTAAGTAAAAAGCATTTAAAGAGAAAATGATGTCGAAAATGGATTTTTTAACAACCTATGGGTTAAGAGGTTTTTCGTTAAAAATGTTTGGATCAGTATACCAGGTTGTGTAACCTATAGTGTTATAAAGAGAAAATTAACACATTAAATTAGAATACTAAATTATTATCGCAAAAAAATTTTACAGCTAAATTTTTACTACATTAATTTAAATTTAGGCCTTCAATCTATTAAACATAATTATCAAATAATGAATATATTTCAGGTAATTCGTTTGTCAGAAGTTGCTTTTATAACTGATTTATTACTAATAAATTATTTTGTAAAGTCCAATGCACATTAAAATCCAGTTAGCACAGTGAGAGTGAGCCTAATTTAGGTAATTTTAATAATTTAAATCAATGTTACGATCCTGACGAAAACATCTGAAAAATTCGCTACATGCTGTTGTCATTTTAAACTGAGCATTGTGTTATGTAGATTAGGCATTTCATCCAGTAAATCGTTGTCGTACTTATTGGGAGCTTATCACGTACTTTCCGGAATTTGCCACGGACAGAGCTCGCAGCTGTATTCGTTTGCTTTCGAATCTAGTACACTAACCGCTGAGACAGCCTTCCGCAATCTACACATAATTTTCAGTTATACACAAATGAGAGTTTCCTGGTTAGACTTTCTTTTAGGTGAAACCTATATGTAGCTCAAGTTCCAAATAACCATCCACACTCACCATTTATAGAACAGACACCACGCTGCACGGAAAAGGGTAATTGATAGGTGCATTTATACAATTAAACGCAAATTGGTTGCGCGGGTGGAGATAACATTTACTTTAATCAAGTTTGCGATTTTGAAATAAACATCTTTCCCCCTAAATACAAACATTTGTTAGTATAAACTAAGTATTGTGTAATTTAGAAATGGTAAATCATCCAATAGACCGGTCTCGTTCTTATTGGGAAATTTTATCTCGAGCTTGCCAATTTAAAGAGCCGGAAGGTAAATTGGCACAGCTTCAAACGTCCTACCGGAGAAATATAGCGCACCGATCCTGACTCAGGAACCCATTGCTAATAAAACCAGCTACGTTTTATCCCAAAATCCTTATTCTATGCAGCCGCCTGAAGTTGGAATCCGCTGATCGATTGAGAGTTGTGAAACCTGCTAACCTTCAGTAGCCCTCAATAAAGGACCACCGAATACTGGTTATAAAAATAATAATTCTTCAATAAATTTTGATGAAACAAAGGCCACTCTAACGGTATTCTGTATACCTGCTGCAAAGAAAAAACATACTTAAATATAGGATTTATTTCTACATTTGAATTACCATTTTATGTTGTCGAACGCAATCTCTTATCTGTTTAAAGAATTTACAACATTGTGCGCTTTCAAATCATTTTTTTTAAATTTTCTGATGCAATTCTGACATGTTGACTTTTCAATTTTTTGTTTCCGTCTTTTTCAATCACAAGCCTTTTTGCCATTCTATTGCATTTTTTTCTTATCACTGTTTGATTTTCTGCTACATTTGTTCGTTAAAATTAACCGTTCTGTCGGAATGAAACTTTTATGCTCTACGTTATATAAGCAACATGATTCTTGTGTATAAATCGCATTTATTTGTGTCAAAATTAATTTTAATTTTTCTCGTAATCCTACTCAAACATTTGTCTACTTTGAAGAAACATTGGTTCTTCGTTTAGGGGGCGACTTCTCCTTACATCCTACATAAAACCGCTCTACGTATAAGCGTAATAAAACAAATAATATGCGTTTACCATATGTTTTTGTTATTTGTGTTGCTTAACCGTTGAAGCCATAACTGACACGGCCTGTATATGAAATCCGGAGCATTTTTTTCGGCTTCATTTATTAGACCCCTTTTGCCATCGACACCACGATTTTTACACAATTTTTCACGTTTGACCAACGTTTGCTGTTATGTCTAGTCTTGATTTCTGGAGAACATCATGAATATTGCTTTCCAAATGAAGTTTCAATCAAGTCAACTCCCATCTGATGTAATAAGACAAACATGACGCCAATTGGTAAATCGGTATTGAAGCAATTTATAACTGAACGAATCTATTACTGAAATATTCTTAATATTGATGCAATTATGTGCATAAATGTCAATCCGTCGATAAGTGTCAACACGTGTGCATTTATTTAATTAAACAATATTGTGTGAATGCTGAAAAACAGGTTAGGATTTTATCCCATGTCCTTTAACTTGATAAAAATAGAAGCTTTTACCAACCATACAACAATCTTTAGTCAAAACTTTTTCCTATATAACCTATTTGTTAGTTCGGAAAATCACATTTTTGAGTGTGTGAAGAAAACAAAGCATATTATATTCTGAATTATTTTCAAATTTAAATTAACTGTCGTCCGTCGCACGTACTTCAAAATTTTGATTTACAATACTCATTATCGGAGCGCGATATAAACCTGAATAACCTGGATCAGACCACAATAGATATTCGAAGCATGGATGCTGGTACATGCAGAGACGGCCAGTAGTTTAGCGATGTTGTGCGGCTTCATATAGAAAAGTTGCTTGGTATTGAACTGAAGTCCATAAACGTGATTTAGAAGAAATCTATCACCATTTGCTTAATCAAAAATTGATTAATAGTATGCCTATTGTATCCAATAAATACTTTACTAATATTATCAATTAAAACACAATAACACAAAAGTAAAAAAACGTTTGTCACAGCAGCTGTTGTTCCATTATCACAGGGCGACTGGCCAATTACATAAATTACATACCACACGACATCGTTTGCATTTGACAACTAAAGAAATACATTGTAAAAACTAATTCAATACAATGCTCAATAAGCAGTATCAAGCTGTCTACAATTAAAATCTCGGATAATATGTAGCTATTATTGTTCTATATTAAATTTCTTCGCATTTTACGTTTTGTCGAAATTTATCTGGTGCATTGTTGAATTTTATATTGTGCCGGTATGGAAATTTTTTGATGTAATATGCTCATACGTAACTTGTGGCAAAACGAATTTCTTATAAAAATTCGAAAACAGACTCATTTAATTTTCTTTAATTCAATGTTACCAAATTGATATAAATTCCAATCTTATTATATATATATATATATATATATATATATATATATCAGTAGAAATTAAGCATTGTGCAGGTAGCAAAGACGATTCAACATGTAGACTTTTTCTCTTTTATTGGGAATGATTCATGTTAATTTCAGAATGAAAATTCTGCACGGTAATTGAAATGTCACAAATAGAGAAGAAATCGGTTCATTTCTGCATTATAGAATGCCTTTTTATTACTGAAAAATATCTATAAAATGGGTTTATATTTATATCAATTTCGCAAGTTAATTGATATCACAAACCGCGCAACAAATTATAATTTCGTCTAATAGTTTGTTCAAAAGAAACTAATTTTAAGCTAAAGAATACTCTTTTTCAAAAATAGATTTAATCAAAATATATGCGTAATAAAATTTTGTGTAATTTTTGCAATACAATTTTCAAATGAAAACTTAAATTATTCTCCAATAATCATTTGAATATTTGTCGGTTACAAAATTCATAACTATAAATCAAGATAAAGAATGACGCTATTAAAATTCAATAAACTAGCCAATGCGTGTCCCGATTAATTACCAGTCCTCATGATTATAAAGCTAGCGAAAATGATAAAATTTTTATTCCCAATATCCATTTTAGCAGAATTATGTAAATATTTATCGATTTTTTATTTACAAGCTCTGTTTCACATCATATAAATAGAAATAATTAAATTTTATATTATATTTTTATGTACAGTATTTCATTATAATTAAAATATTTAATAAATTCACTAAAAATTCCACTGTAATATGTTCATTTTTTTAAAATATATAAATATGTAATTTAGCGGCATAATTACTGCGCTTTGGTAATAAATACTTGTTTAAACCATGTTACGTATGAATATATTCCTTTCGAATTACCTTAACAATCTTTACACTATGACATAAATGAATCAAGCAGAAATTGCATTTCCTGTAATCAAGTATGCGAGCTTGAAATTGTATTGTATTTAACTAATAGAAAGCTTAGTAACACTACCGTCAATAAAACATAATGACTTGTTTCCATATTCTATAATCATCATCAGAATTTGACGACAATCTGACTAGCGAAGATCAAACAGCAATGCATTTAAATTGAAAGCTCTCATATCTAGTAGTCTCACTTACATTGTTGTGTCTAGAAATGTCAGTTGCACTATTTCTGCAGCTTTCGTCACGTGTATATATGGTACACAATTAAACAATTCTGAATGTCCTGAAAAAACTTCTTTAATTTATGATTGCGAAATGGAAGTAAACTTCAGTACCATTGCATTTAGCCAGATCGACAACATGGCAAAACTACAACTAGTGATTCCGTTTAGCTGATTTTAACATCCGTAATGAAGCATTCACATGCTGAAAGCTGACATGTGTATTGCAACTTGCCGAAATTTTCATTGCCATCTTCCATCAAGCCACAATTAATTCCCGGAGTTCGGATATTAGTTGTGGTAATTATAGAAAATACGTGAAGCGTTGCCATTATTGAGGAATGCGATCGAGTTGATGAATTTCCTTTTATGTGCTTAGCAATGTTGTAGCAAAAATGTGTAAGTTAATGCTTATCTAATAAACAAAAAGTTTAAATAAGACATAAATGAAAAAAAATTCAGCATGAAAAATGTTTTATCACAAATGTAGAAGCGTATTGTTCTTACTGGCGTCACAGCAGTTTTAAATTGCACGGCACCCAAAATCCAATTAATTTTTAGTTAAGAAATGTCACACAGTTGTACATTTCAATCTCCTGTATGCATACGCATTGGAACGGTGTTAAAAAGAAATACAATGGGAATATTTAAAATAAAATTTATCAAAATTCAGCCATCAGAAGCCAAATATATATATATATATATATATATATAATATATATTATATAAATATATATATATATATATATATATATATATATATATATAAAGCTTACTCTATATTTGGATGATAAATCCCACTTAGTAACAAAATGTATGTTTATTGTGGATAATGGCCTGTTAAATTCGCGACTGCACAACTACACAGTACAACCGAACCAAGAATATCTGCATGGATTTATTATTGATATACTTCAATACCCCGTAGTCCAAGCATATATTTGAAACCGGGAGCTCAGAGAGTCTAACGAATTTCTCATTTCTGCAATAAGCATATTCTGCCAAATTATTATACATTAGCGAAGCCTTCTTTAAAAAAAAACCCAGCAAGAGCTGAGCCTTAACATTTAAATGTTCACCAACATAATATCTTCCTCGATAAGTCACGAATCAAACTCTCTACCATCAATTCATTAGAATCCAGGCGAGCCAAAGCATCCAATAGTTCAACTTGAAGAAATACGGAGTTGGATTAGTAACAAACTGAGCAAAAGTAACATATACGTGAACAGCACGACCATCATCATTAACAATGGCATAAATTGTACTAAAATATGAGTGAACAACACTGAAATGCAAACATTCTGCGCAGTTACCAATGGAATAAAATGAAACTCAATGAAAAGGCGAAACGCAAGACAATCACTGGCGAAAAATGACCATTAACAGAGTAGTCACCAAAGTCTGATCAGAATTCGATAAATCAACGAAAGTATAACCATATATGTTGCACACTACGCATATAGACATGCACGCACACACACACACACACAGACAAACACATCCACCGAAATATCAACCTGCAATAAGCCACTCATAAGAAATAGAAGTAAAACTGAAAATCTTTATAGATGCCCTTCATAAAGTCAACTGAAAACTAAAATGCATGTAAGTCAAAGTTTTTTATGTGCAGTTGAGTGTTATCAAACTAAACCTTCCAATATCCAGAATAAACGTGCACCTTGTTATTAAATGTGTTATTTATTCTTTGTAGAAAATATCGCGGGAATATTCGAGGGCAATGATAATTAAATAGCTTATTAATTATTTATCAGAATCAACAAAGCATTGCATCAGGAAGTAAATGCATTTCATCCGGTGGATCGGTTCCGTCCCTCCTGGGAAATATTCAAGAAATTTTGTCCAGTATTTTGTCCCGGACGCGACTCAAATCGGGGCACTAGTTCCTTGGAGTCTAGGACTCTATTCACCGCATCTCTCCTGTCGTATACTACACGCAATTCTAAGACAAATAACAACTTATGTTTCTGGCTAGACTTTACTTTAAGAGTAACATATTTAGAATCGATTAAGAATTTAAATTCTAACTAGTCAGCCTCGATCTGTCCATATACAAAAAACACCGCGCCGCTTGAAGACGGTATATTTAACTAAGGTAATCGGCAGGATGTTGATTATGCATACTTTGTCAGTACAAAATAAGCACTAAAGCAGGTAGCAGAGCCAATTCATGCGGTAAAAATAAGGCTTAAAATAATATAAATTGGGAACCTTGATCTTTCAAAATTGCATGTTCCGTGTTGTTATTATCTCAAGTATGTATTAAGTGTTGCGAACCTAGTAACAAATTAATCCAGTTGTGACCAGAAGGATAAACCAAAGGCAGCATGAACGGAAAGTATAATTTCATGCACATTCGTTTCGTGCTTACTGGCGACTCATCCGTAGGAGCCGGTATTACGCCCTTTAACCACTATATATTTGGTCAAAGTATGTGGAAAAATAGTACGGTAAATCTCCTAGACGAATGTGTAAGCCTGCAATAGTGAAGCTTACATCATATAAAGTCTACGACAATGTAACTTCAACGCTAACTCACACTATATAATATACATACCGAGTCCGTAAAGGATACTAACACTATGACAATTGTGTTAGTAACCGATACCAACATTATTGTATTTCCGTTCATGCTGCCTTTGGTTTATTCTTCTGGTCACAACTGAACTAATTTGTTACTAGGTTCGCAACACCTAATACATACTTGCATATATATTAGTTCTTCGCAACAAACAGTATTTAACTGTCAATATATTGAATTGAATGATGTCATGCTTACTGCGAAATGTGATAACTGATATCGATCAAGGCCAGAGTGTATGGATTTACTGGAGTAACAGGTGTTCAGATATTGTTGTAATTCTCAATTTCGGTGAACTATAGCATAAATTGATATCCATCATGTTGGTACCATGTCCAGACTCGGAAACCATAGTGTTAGTACCATGTACCTTTTCGGTACAATAATGTTGGTATCGGTTACTAACACAATAGCCATAGTGTTAGTATCCTTTACAGACTCAGTATATATATTATATAGTGTGAGTTGGCGTTGAAGTCGCATTGTCGTAGACTTTATATGATGGTAGCTTCACTATTGCGAGGTTTACACATTCGTCTAGGAGATTGTACCGTCCTATTATTCCACATGCTTCTACCAAATATATAGTGGTTAAAGGGCGTAATACCGGCTCCTACTGATGCAGGTCGCCAGTAAGCACAGAAACGAATGTGCATGAGATTATACTTTCCGTGCATGCTGCCTTTGGTTTATCCTTCTGGTCACAACTGAACTAATTTGTTACTGGGCTCGCAACACCTAATACATACTTGCATATATATTAGTTCTCCGCAACAAACAGTATTTAATTGTTATTATCTCAGCTGAATTTCAATTTTATTATACCTTGAAGATATTTAGACAGCCATTGGCGGCGGCCATGATTACTGTACCCATCATCATAAGTTTTAAAACACAAACTTATGAAACCAGTGCGATATTTCCTCTAGCCATATCATTTATAATTCAAAACTGACCACACAGCCTATTCACTGGGATGTATGCAGACGAAAAGCAATTCTTATTCGTAACAGGATTACGAGATTGCTTAGGGCATCTAATGAAATTAAGTCTCGAGATGCTTTTAAGAATGAAACAACTGTCAAAAATCGATAGTTTTGATTTGAAATACAGAATTAGCTAGTGATAGTAAAAGACGATTGCAAGAATCAGAATCTGTAGCTAGCTATAGTAAAAGATTAAGAACGTCGGATAAAGATGGGCTTATTAGTGGGTTTATTATCTTATTACTGGCTAATCAATAATTGAGAAATTATTGAAAATATATTTAATACACCTGATGTAAGGCCCACTTACCCAATTTTGCTCCTCTAAATTTGCATAGTGGTTGATCCTCATCAGTAAGATTGCCGGTGTGCTTTGATGATGACTAAAAAGGAGTGAAATGCGTCAGTACATTTGGAAGATTGCGCCTTCGAAAAGTGATTAGAACTGGTTAGGTAAAATTGGATTTGCGTTTATCACAAGCATGGAAAATGGGTTAAAATAGTTGCTGTCATCATCCATCAATTATTTTAAAATTTTACAAATTGATATGGCTATCGATGTCGCAAAACTGTTAAACTACCTAATTTCCAAAGATATATGTCGCCACAGGTTGAATCGTCATGCTTTTAGTTTGTTTACCTGTTAGAGTTGAAGTAGGCACGCTCCTGGATGTTAGTAAATTAAAAAGCGCTAAAAAATAACGTTATTCTTACCTGTCTATTTGCACAATACATTAAGCGACAGAGTGCGTTGCATTCTACGTTCAAATCAGGCAACGAAGAAAAAAATTAAAAAAGGACGATGACATTAATATGCACGGATGCTCCGTGATTGTGATTATTTCGTAGAAGAATTGCATCACATATATGAAAATAAAATTAATTAAGCAATTTTGAAATTGCTTGTACACAAATTGGGACATTGCAGTTAGAAAAAAAAACAATGAAATTCCTAATAAGCAAAATGTCAAGTCATTAAATTAACATACTTTATTTATTTATTAAAAACATACCAATAAATAATTTTGTCGAATTTATATAGTAATTTTAAAATCTCTACCAAATTATTGTAGGCATGATAGTGAGGAATTTTAAAAAGTGGCAAATAGGAGTTCAGCTTTGTATAGCAATGATGTTCTAGGATTTGAAGTATGTTATTATACGGTTATTTAAAACATGATCAATGCTTCATATTTACTCTGAATACTTGTCAATATTAATTCATTTATTTGGCCATTTGGTTTTTTTGATTGTGAACTCAACGTGAGAGCGGCAGGAATATCGGAACAAATGATATCTTCATAAGAGAAAATATATGAAGATAGTAAGCAAATTGCTCAGGTCGCCTATGTTAAGAAAAGATGATTCGAAATACCACACTAACGAACATCGAAACATGTCCTTCTAATTTCATTTGTAGTCACGATGCCAAAGTTTATTACTATAGTTTAACTTAATTTTTAAATTGATCGAAAAAAATAAACATGCACTCATTACCTTTTGCATCTAAAATTGAAAGTAAAAAGGACACAACAATTAATAGTTTTAGCATGCTTCGATAAATTTATAACTAAATTCTTGTCTGAATAAAACTAAGGTAACAACTACTACCTATTTTATCCTAATATTGTGCCAGCCTGAAAAGTATGCTAATTAAAAATATCAACGAGTTACATGCTTTCGTTTAAGAACAGAGGACGTATTTTTAATCAAAAAATGTTAACTTTTATTAAATGATCCTTGGTATAGAGTAAACGTATTAGTCTCTAACGTTCTTACTATTATTCCGCATATTTCTGGGAGGTCTTCCGGGTTCCTATATCAACGAATTGCTCATGACACTCACAAATTTTGACGAGTAACAAGACAAGTGATATATTTCGTTTAAAAGCTATCATTTATACGTACCTGAGGATCTTATAACAATAACTGACTCTCATCAGGATGAGGGTAATCCCGCATTTATGAGTCTGTTTAAAACTATGAAAATTTATTATAATTCAGACTATGCTAAATATTATCAACTACTCTATGCACAAGTCATAATTATTTATTTGCTTTTACTTTTTTTAATTTAGTATTTGTGGTTAACGCAATAAATTAAAATGGAAGCAAAATGATGTAAATACACAAGTCGGTAATTCCTACCTAGTTAAGTAATGAAGGTTTAATAAATGAATTAGCTTAATTAATCCAAGAAGTTCAAATAAATGAAAACCAAAAAGGGACATTTAGGAAAGGTCTAATGGAAAGAAGGATGGTGTTAATAATGTAAGCTAAGTTTAATATCTATCTTAAATTTGCATTTATACTTTTTCTACACTATAAGAAACGTAAGTTAATATCTACATTAAGATAACGCATTATGAAATAATTATAAATTTAGTTAAGCGATGGTTCATTTTCCTTATCACTCTGTTCCTGTTATCTAATCTTAATCCAACGATCTAACTTTTTTTCAGCAGAATGTTTCAGATTATGATTCACGCAATCTTAACTTCCTAACCTTATTAAGTTCTCTGTCCTAAATCAAGCCGCCTGCCATTTTCAACCGCTGTTACATTGAAAATGTTTTCTTTAGATTAAATTAAAATAGATTTACGAATTAATTATGCCAATCAACTACGACAACACAAGTAAAATCGTCTAACCTTGAGCAAATGCATAGCTTTACCAAAATACAGGGGATACAGGACGTAAATGGATCTACATTATCCACTGATACGTATAGCTGTTCAATTTTCTTTTTCCGGTTGAGCAAAATTTCATGAAAATTATAAGGATTGGGTTTTTAAATTTACATAATTATTATTTTTAAGCTACCAATTTTATATTTATATTTAGTTTAGAGCCCGGTTTTATCATGACTCTACTATTCCATTTTGTTCTATCTAGCTTAATGTAATATAAAATTATGATTAAATTTAATTATGATATTCAGTATCATTTTATTTATAAGCTTGAAATGCGATCAACAAACTCTTCATATTTTAAACCATCTAACCAATTCAATCACCATATCTCATAAGTCTGTTAGCCATTGTTTTTAGGATAATCATTTTATTAAAGTTTCCTTAAAGTTAGGTGAGAATCTCTGACTAATGTAATTCATATTATCATCTCCATCTGATTTTGGACTACTTATAATTAATTTGGTATAAATAATAAATGAATAATCACATAGTCCTTCTTGAACAGTTTATTGAAGTTCACTCACATGATTAAATTAATGCAAGTTAGCTACCTCAGGCAGAACGAACGAGTAAAAAAATAATTTTGTAATCAATCTGAAGCAATCTCTTATCCAAGACAAAAAACCCTTCATTAATAAAGGGAAAAAGTTAAAGGTTAAACATATATGGTTTGCATAAATTATCAAATTAGGACGGTAACTTCATGTATTTGTGTGAAACTATCTAAAATTAAGTAAAAAATGGTGAGAAATGAAGAACTATATGCCCATACGGAAATGACAATGGATGAGGTTTAAAATAGCCGGTATAATTTCCACTGACACCAATAGGTGTTTATAATAGATCAAAAAGTTTAATGAAGAAATCTCTTTGAAATTATATATTAGACAGAGAAAGACAAATTATTATTCTCTATTTTGAACTCAACACTACATAATGGTAGGCAGCAAAGGTCACACGAATCAGTAATGCAAACTTGATCAATTGAAAGAATAATAACGGTTGGTATTGATTAGATTACGGTAGCGGGGGTAGAATATTTACCGATCTCTTATCTAATTTAATGATTATATCATAATTTCATCTTCTCTTTCCAAGTTAGATAACTGAATATTTTAATACGGGTATCTTAGATAGTTGAACACTCATGAATGAATCTTTAGATGAATTAAACATTTTTTTATAATATTGATGAGGTCTACACTTTTTGGGAAGTTTCATAATTTCCGTTGTCGAAAATATTTTATTTCTACTCACTTCTTATAACTATTTAGTATTTACATTAGCGAGAAATTCAGCCTTTATATCTATATTGTTTTGCTCCTTGTTAACCAGGGATGACTTAATAAAAACTTCATTTTACAAAGCAAGAGTAAAAAAGTTAGCTTGATTAATTCAAAGATGAACTGCAATTAAACAGCGTATATTTAATTGGAATTACGCTTATCTTGTGAAATTTCAGTAATAGTTCCGTGCAGGTAGGGATATTTGAATGACCGCTTAAAATTTATGGAAAAGGCAGACACAGACTTAAAGCAAACGTTTGTAGTAAAAATTCATTAAGTGTTAGGAGAGCAACCATATATATATATATATATATATATATATATATATATATATATATATATATATATATATATATATAAGTAAATGTTTTTTTTTAAATATAACAATTTTTAAAATACTTATAGAATAATTTGCGGTGTCATGAGCTAACCGCTAACAAAGAGCTAACCAATAAGGCCAATAAATGTTTAGGATAAATATATGCACAGTTTAGGCAAGAAACCAGTTACGCACAAGAAGTGTCAGGTAAAATATTCTTTTAGATTACATTTGAGTTTGAAATATTACTACGTCGCAGTCAAAATATTTTATCGCCAAATAGTATGGCAAGTGGAAAATATTTATTTTATTAAATTATGATCGAAAAACTATTTAATTAAATAATGTTTTTCATTTAAGTTTCCATTTGATATAGATGCGAAATGAGTGCTTTTTGAACCAGACCTTAGTGCATGCGATGACTCATAGTTTTGAGAGACGTAACATTAAAATGGTTAATTTTAAATCTGAACAAAGATTGACCGGACTTTTATTTTTGCATGCTGATGATTTTCAATGTGTGGATGATTTAACATTTGGTGCACGTAATATAGAGAAAATAGCTGCGGGTTAGATATAATATGTATTTAGTGAATTTTGTAAATAATACACTTCCCGTAGATAGAACTAGATAAATTGTAATAAATCTTTCTCAAATTCCAATTAATAAGAATGTACTGGAGTTGCTAAAACGTGGTTTTAACACGGCTATTAAGGTATAGATATCTACTGTCTAATGATATAACTACTACGGGCCGCCATCTAGTGCAATTCCTATCTGATTGAAATAAGTCGAAATATTATTTATACATAGCCATTACAGGTTTAACGCACGACGTGGAGAAATTTAAACGCAGTTATGAAGTAAAATGACTCAGAAAATTTTTAATAACAAAAAATGTGGTGATGGTAAAAGCAGACAAATAAGAAGCTCCGTTTCTGATCAGTCCGTTTAATGCAGGGTATATGAACGCCTATAAGATATATAGATATACACCAAGATAACTGATGTTGCTACTAATTGATTTCAAGTATAGGCTTATTTATTGATCAATAATATGTTTGCCAATGATGACTTGAATCAGACATGTGTTAAACTTCTCAAACAAAGGGATGCAGTCACACTCAGACTGTTTAGTGCAATAAAGCTGGATAAACCATGTGAACCCTCCAGAATTATTTTTATGTCCAAAACTAGACAACATATATAATGTAAATATTTTGATGTGGAAGAATAAGAAAATATGCAAGTATGTATTAGGTGTTGTGAATCCAGTAACAAATCAGATCAGTTGTGACTAGAAGGATAAACCAAAGACAGCATGAACGGAAAGTGTATTTACATGCATATTCGTTTCGTGCTTACTGGCAACTCATTAGTAGGAGCCGATATTACGCCCTTTAACCACTATATATTTGGGTGAAGAATACATTTAATTCTCAATTTCAGTGAACTATAGCATACATTGATATCCATCATGTTAGTACCATGTACCTTTTCGGTAATATAATGTTGGTATCGGTTACTGACACAATAACCATAGTGTTAATATCCTTTACAGACTCGGTATATATATATATATATATATATATATATATATATATATATATATATATATATATATATTATAGAGTGAATTAGCGTTGAAGTCGCATTGTCGAAGACTTTATATGACGTAAGCTTTACTACTGCAGATTTACTAATTCGTCTAGGAGATTTTACCGTCTTATTATTCCACATTCTTAACCCAAATATATAGTGGTTAAAGGGCGTAATACCGGCTCCTACTGATGAGTCGCCAGTAAACACAAAACGAATGCGCATGAGATTATACTTTCCGTTCATGCTGCCTTTGGTTTATCCTTCTGGTCACAATTGAACTAACTTGTTACTAGATTCGCAACACCTATTATATACTTGCATATATATTAGTTCTTCGCAACAAACAATATTTAACTGAATAAGGAAATACTCGTACCTTTTGGAAACCATATTGGGGAATTAATAACATTTGGTTACGATTTTCTATAAGTATGACTGAAAAATTCACAATATGTTGGCTAGCATTGATGTGGTGATAATTTAATTCATTATGAATGTTTCCGTAATATCGGCGTTTTCGGGTTCATCACTCTTTAATATTAAAATGAAGTATGGTGAGCAGATGTATGGCATCTAGTTATTTCATATTAAGAAAGGAAAATTATAAGCAAATCAAAGGTGTACCAAAAGGACAACAACGGTATGTTTCAATTGCAAATATCTCAATTAGTGGTGACAACCAGATGAATGAAATTGTATAAAATGATTCATGAATGACCCATAAGTTATTTGAAATTACGGAGAGGAATAAATAATAACCTTGTTAAATTTATCGATTCAAATGAGTTAAATAATTTTTGCGACTGGAAAGGAGTCCTGTAATAAATTAACATTTCTGCATTTAAAATTACATAGAAACGGTCCAAAATTAGAAAAAAGGTGTTTTGGAACCATAAAAAGCAGAGTCTCCCTCTTAATTTAAAATCAAACCATCCTTAATGGACGAAAATCATGATCCAAAAATTAATGGCCATTAGAAGCCTTAGACAGAGGTAATTACACTAGGTAGAATTCGTGAAATATTCGGTGTTCATTTGTACTCTTTTAAGTTAGACTAAGCAAAAATGTGTAATGTAATAAGCAAATTCAACCGAATGGTACGCAAAGTCTAATAGAACAAAAGAGGATAGCAGAGTCATGGTAATAGCCAACTCTAGAACCATCGGATAAATAAAATAGGTAAGAGCGACAGGTAATATATGAGCAATTTAAAAATAATTCCTTATTATTGGCCTTAAATTTCACAATGAAAATTATAAAATTAACTCGTTAAATTCACCAGCATGTTATAAAACTGAATTTTAGCGTTGCTTTCACGTATAACTGTGTTAAATTTTACTGGTCGCGATAGGTCGGTAAGATTAATAAAAAAACTATTATAAATAAATCAAGATATTACAGAATGCTTTTGACAGCGGTAGAAATATCACTCCATTCGGAACATAGCACTAAAAGTGGTATGAAGCAAGGATTACTGGTAAAAGAATCGAAAACTCGCTTCAGTGAATGAGTCTACATGTTGGATTAAGGCAAGCCTGAAAGATGAACGGAAAATAAGCAAAATAACGATATCATAACTACAGTTTAGTTAATTTTATAAAATCTTAGTTTATTGCTTGTTATTATACCAGAAAATTAATGCATTTCCATTATAGGAATAAACACTTTTTAATGGATCTACGTGACATATCACATTTTTCGTAAGAGTATTGCTACGGTCTTCCTTTCAGTAATTTTCCCAATTTATTTACTACTTCCATTTATTTTAACTTCTTACTTTAGTTTAGCTTAATAGCTTATTCACTAATGAGCAATTACCATGTCAGTGTTTAAAAAAATTTTCATTTACATTATTGCGCCCCTTTAAGCCGCTAATAGAATTCGTGATAAGTAAATTTTATAAAAAGAAAAGAATAAAAATTATACTGAGGTGTGCAAAGTAAAATTGAAATTACCTTCTCTAGCTTCAACTAAGTTAACGTACATGCGTAAGAAAATATATTTAACTAAACACAGTTAATTAATTATTGATTGCACGGGTTGGAGTATTTTTTATAAATTGCGTTCTCAAGCATTTGTTAAACACCAGTCCTATTATATCTAACCATTCGAAAGACAATAAAACTACCGTCATTCGCACTTTCGAACGCGTTCGAAAACAAATCTTTATTATCAGGTATCCATAAACATATATATATATATGGATAATCATATACACAATACTCAGTTGCTACAGAAAACATTATACTTGACTCGAAAATCCGGCTACAAATTTTCGATGCAGTCATGACCAAAACAGTTCTGAGTATTTTACAACATGTGAATAAGAAATAACCCAAAAGAATCACTGATTGTGCGGGTTTTTGATGGAGGCAGGACGTTTAGAATATCTCATCTTTCCCACCCCATTCATGGGTTTTGTTGTGATCTGCATTTGACGTTCCCTTTTTTTCTTGGATGATATATATATATATATATATATATATATATATATATATATAGACTAATGTAAGTTTTGCAATGTTTTACGAATTGTTAGAAACAATAGGATTGGTGTTAACCTCGAGCTTGCAAACGTGAATTTAAAAATATTTATCACAAACGGCTCATACAGTCGTTTTTATATGTAAAACCCATGTACATGTGGTGAAATCTGTCAAACCTATATTTGTTGGTCACTACATAGTAATTGGTCAGCCTATATTTACATTCTTTTATAATGTGTGCTAGCCTAAAAGTAATGAGAGGCGCTTATCTAATTTTTAATACCTTATATATGACTTGTATTTTCATCTTCGCTTGGCAGTTCGCCACTGTGCTCTGATGATAAACATGCAATGATGAAACGCGTCAATATGGGCAATCACTACAAGTTTTGTAATGTTTTGCGACTTGTTCGAAGCAATGGGATTGTTGTTTACATCAAGCTCGCAAACTTGACTTTAAAAAATATTTATCACAAGCCGCTCAATTCATAGTTCTATTAAATTTATAACCTTTGCATATGTAGCGCAAGCTGTCAAACGTAAATTTTGGTCACTCCATAGTAAATGTGCAGCCTTCATTTACATTCTTTTATAATGTGTGCTAGCCTAATAGTAGTGAGGACGCTTATCTGATTTTCCATATCTTATACATGACTTGCCGTTTTTTCTTCCTTTTTATTCTGCCGCCGTGATCTGATGATGAACTTGGATTATCGAACTGCATTATTATGGGTGACGAACCTTAGCTTCGCTCTGTTTTGCAAATTGTTAAATAAAATGGGATTGGTGTATATCTCAATTTCGCAAATTTTACTTTAACCATTTTTTCCACACCCCGCTCAATCAATAACTGTTTAAATGTGTATCCTATGAACATGTGGTAAAAGCTGCGGATATTTTATGTGCGTTACAGCATAGCAAGTGTGCCGGCGACATTTCTAGTCTGGTTTAATGTTGACAAGCCTAACAAGAATGAGTGTCGCTTATCTGATATTCCATAACCTGTATATGCGCTACGGTTTGGTTCATGGTAGACTGATCGCCATCCTGTTCTGATAAAGATTATGGAATATCGAAACGTGTCAGAACGTAGGAATGATCGTTGTTCAATGCTTCGCGTTGTGTTATAAACAGTATGGTTAGTGTTTATCTCAAGCTCGCAAGAATTATTTAAAAAAAGCATACGTGATAATTTGTAAGTACTAAACAAGCATACCCACATGCATGGCGTAAGCTCTGCAGTTCAAACTTCCTTACATGTTACGAGATTAATGTAATTTTGCGAAGATGAGAACGTGAATACATTTCATTTTTTTATTAAAAGAAAAATGAACTAATATATTTCCAAATATATTAAAATGCAAACGTTCATTGAGCATCTAAAAATAGAATGAACTTTACCATCTCTATTTTGTTATTACTATAGCAACCAATACATGCACATAGCTAAATTAATTAAAATATCCGCCACTATAGGTTATGCGGAAATATAAGGAGATCGAATTATTCGTTTTGAAAAAAATCAATGAAGCCTCCATTATACATTCCTTCATGCAATATGGTTGCACAAAAATATCAGAATAAAAAAATATAATGCTCCCGTTAATTTTATGTAGTTTCATGTGTCTGTCTTAATTACAGTTAGATAAACATTGTTTTACAAAACACACGTAATCTTTTTGTTCATTCAATAATAAATTTAATGATTATTCGCAGCTGGTTGAGACTGCCTCTGTAAATATTTCTGTAAATAGTAGAACATAGTAGAAGCATTAACTACAAATCCTTAACCGAATTTGAGACAAAGTAAAAAGTCGAATGGACCAGTTTCGGGCAGGTAATTTAAGTCGATTAAGCTCTAGAATACCTTTAGTTCACGTGGATCGTGATTGTATTCCTTGGTTTAATATAACCAAATATTACGTCAAAGTGCATTATAACAAAAACCCACATATTTATGTGCTAGTAAGTCGCAACGAAACGTTAATGAAAAATTAATAGATTTGATTACATATTGCAACCATTTTTTTCCTACTAGAGACTCGTGTTTTTATATTGTAAAATTTTATTGGGCAGATTGAGTATTTGATAGCAAAAAAACTACAATAGGTGTAGTTACTTAAAAAAGCAGACGTTTAACATCAACTTTTGTTTCTTTCATAGATCGATATTTAACAGACACAAAATTATTATTATGTGTGTAGTTGAGATTTCTTATCTATGCAATGTTGAGTTTTCACTTTGTTTAATAAACTTAATTCTAAAATGCTTTATTTCCAGAGAATGATGACTTTTTAATATATTTTTTGTTTTCCATTGCGTGAGCTCTTATGACTAAATTTGGCGTTAAATCCGCAGAATAAAATATGCATGAACACCTAAATGGCGATGAGACCAGAAAGGCATAATGCGATATTGTTCTAACAGGTAATGCTAGTTGGTACAGCAATTACGAGATAAGAGCAACGTGTTACATGGACGGAAGACGTTAATAATCTAATGAGGCCGAAGGATGACTAGTCATTACTCATTGATTGTAACCATGAATGCTATCAAAAAGTGCTGACCTCTGAATCGAACGAAATGACTTAACGGTATATGTTTGCTCTATGTTAAATAGGATAGCGAGATGATGTTAGGCCTACATGCGTCATCTCTAAATTGAAGTTCGGGAATCTATTTATTCTTTCTTGCTTACAATCTCTAATTAAAGCGTGAAGGAAACAAGAACACTGCGATTTGGATTCTGTGCAATTGGCAGTTAATTTCGTAACCCGAATACCACAAATTCAGTGGATAACTATGTTCATTGACGCGCCAAGTTTTCAATATATCGTTCTATAAACATTGTGTATAAAATTAAGTAGAAATATTACTTGGATGCAATCTAAATCATAACATTATTGAGTCATACACCATAAATGATTGCATTTAACTTGCAACAAATTCGTAGGAAAACTGGGTGATTCAGGAATGGCTAAATTAGAAGCACGTTTGCTAACTATGCTCCAGAATTTATTCTTATTAGCCCAAAAGATATGCTCTAACAAATATTTAGGCGCATGTTTCCAAATATATACATGCATATGTCAACATGAACTAATCATTGTTTAATGTAGAAAACACAAATCTTCCAATTGATCAGTTTCGTCATTATTGGGACCTCTTCAGGTATTGTCCGTAGTTTGCCGTGGATAGGGCTCGATTCCGGGCACGTCCGATTCGGAATCTGTTACTGAAACCACGAAGCCATAGTGCTGCAGGCTACACACAATTTTCAGCTATTTACTAACTAATGTTTCTTGGTTATCCTTTTCTTCATTTGAAGCCTATATATGGCATATCTTTAGACCTAAAGATCAAACTAACCACCCGAATCTGTCATTATAGCACAGATACAGCGCTACCTGAGGAAGTGGTAATGAATTTTAACATCTATATATTGAAACGAACATTTTTACGTAGGCACTGATAACAATTATTTAAATCAGCTTTGCGGTAAACCCCACCCTAATAATACACATTCATTCATCAACAACAGAATCAAAAACAGACGCGCCCGCGCAAACAATATTCGTTTAAACTTCAACCATTTTTTCCCATAATTTATTTCAAGCGGCGACTTAAACCTTTGTTTTGCTGCATTTTGTGTTGTAATAGCGTCCTATGCAAAATTGGGCATAAGTTAGCATTGCAGCCAGATGTATCGTTGACTGCTATGTATAAAAATGCTAAAAAATAGATAAATTATATTTTGTTTACTTATTAAATAAGTAAATAATAAATGAAATATTTGGCTTAATTATAGAGCAGATACGTTTGTTGACGTAATATTGTCCAAAAGTTTCACATAACGTTAGCCAATGATGTGTGTTGCTGTAAAGTATTTCACATGAGGACAATTGAATACGCCACAAATGTTTAATAACTACACTCAAATTACATAATTATGCTTGTAACCTAACATGAACTTGCTGGATAAACGAAAAGAATGACAAATGATTTGGAAAAATTAGAATAACACTACAAAGAAGTAAATAAAATTAATGTCTAAGAAAGAGGACAGGATGGAATAAAAGTCGGTAAAAAGATAAATCAGTTAACGTTCTTTGTTTATCTCAAATTGTTGAACACTACAATAATGCGGTTGTGTGACGGCGTAATAAATTTTATTTCACAGTAGAGGATGTATTTCTGTAAACATTTAATTTAAATATCCTTTGAATTTTTGCAGAGTTCCAGCTTCGTATTCTGCAATGCGCGTTTTGCGTACGCGGGTTGTAGCTTTGCACAAACAATTTTACAAAGATCCGATTGATCGCAACTTCCCCGTATGAATCTGTTTTGTCTTCGATCGGGCTAGGTGCGTATTTGTCCCTTTCGTCCGAAGGCTTCAACATCATTCAAACTAATCATTGGAAATGCGGTTCTATACAATCTTGGCTAAATGGCTACGTTTCGGTGCGTTTTATCGAGAACCATCATCAGGCCACTATACACTGCACAATATCATCCCTTAGCTAGCAAAGGAACACAATCAGCTAATCAAAATTTCTCGTGAACTTTTTCAGATTAAAATCAGTTTAATATTATGTGTCAAATTATTTCGTGTTCTATTTTAATGTAAATTAATGTTTTGAAGATAAATAATAATGAAAGAAGTTTGAGAGCCGTTCGAATAAAGTGGCTGCCGAACAAATAAGCTGGAATTGGTTAACAACAAAATGATTAATTAAAGGTTGATGAATTAATTATGTCAACTCCGCATGAATTTATGGCTTTTTGTTAAAAAAGATTATGTTGTGCACCACCGAGATTGATTGAATTTGTGGCGAAATAACAATTAATTATGATTATTTTTTGTTTATGAATTGTTTGGTGTTAGATGAAAGCAAAGCAACGAATAGATTCAAAATGGTAGTAAACAAAACATAAAATTATGTATACATATCTGTTATCTGTTAGAGATTTTACTACTCGTTTAACACGGCGATACATAGATGAATGTTTTGGTATAACATTTAGGAAATGCAATACTTAACAAAATATATTTAACTTGTATAAGTATTCGCTGCTAATATTGTTTCTTTTTTAACTATGCGTCGTTCAACTTTCGAACTATTTTATACCTCCGAGCACCTGCGACTTTAACTATTCGTTCATTTTGCAAAAAATACATCCGACATAATAATAGCAGCCCCTTGGTATTAGGAGGTATATCGGATGTTAGACTATGCATTATTAGTGATAGAACAGCATGACAAGTCTTAGCGAAAAATTATGTTCCAGCTTTGTTGCGGAACAAGTTGTATAAAGTAAATGTACCACCAACGTGTTGATGTGTGTCTGTTATCCTTACCCACGCAATACATAATTTTATGTAACGACAAATGACTGTAATTGTGGCGTAATAGGCATAAAATTTAAAGCTCTGACCGCAAAAAAAGTATGCAGTCGAACCTCGAAACGAATTAATACATTTACTTAGTGCAGTTTTATTCTCGTTAATTAAATTTTCGCCGTGCCAAAAGGATGTCATGTTATCGGAACGGCGGTAATTTTGCTAGGTTATGCGACTGGCTTATTAACGTGGAATTGGTGTTTATCTACAGTGCAAAAAAATTAGGTAAATATTAGTAATGAAATAAGTTAAAATTTTACAAAAGGATTGAATTGAGTTATGTAAGAAATACAATTTAAAAAATAACCAATGATAACTGTTTTGAGAACGATATGCGTACAAACGAAAATCACCTAAGAATTTACGACCGCTAACAGCCGAACATATACAACATTTACATCAATGAATATGTTTGAAGTCAGCTCTCGATGTGTACGTAGGTCTAATGCAGAATTAAAAACACCTAACAACGCCATAGCAATATAATGTATATAATATATATATATATATATATATATATATATATATATATATATATATATATATATAAATGTTAACAGGTTATGTTCAAAACATTGCATAGTGAGTGTACATGATAAAATCTAAAATAATTTTATACAACTTCATTCAATAAATAGTGCAGTATACTTCATAAGGATAACTCTAATGCGCGTTTTAAGAATCTCATACTTATGGAAGAATGAGATGGCTGAAAGTTTAAAACAATCTTAATATTACTGTAATCTAGGTTTCTATCTTGATATAATCACCTGATATTTTTCGTACATACATTTGTTAGTATAAAAAAGCATTGTTTAGTGTTGAAAATGAAATTCATCCAGTAGACTGGTTAGGTCCCCATTGGAAACTCAACGATAACTGTCAACATCTTGCAGCGGATAGAGCCCGAACCTTAGCACGTCTGCTTCGGAATTTGTTAGTCTAACTAATGACCCACTCTTCCGTAGAGAAGATAGTTCTAACTTCAGGTCTAAGGGAAGGCAAAACAACAAACATAGGTTGGTGTAAAAATGAAAAATGTGTGTAGAGTTCGGCAGGTTAACGCAGAGATTAGATCAACAGATTCCGAAATAAATGTGACAAATTGTGGACATTACGTGATGAGTCCCCAATATAGTCGAAACCAGTCTTCGGGATTCAATTGCCTTTTTACAACATTCAATACTTTGCTAATACTGACAATTGTGTGTAAATAATAGGTCAAGTTTTTATATCAAAATCGCAACCTTGAATTTAACAATTTTTATCGCCGTACGTGCATCCATTTTTCGTTTAATGTAAATATTAATTATAAACACTGTTAAATATTATATATAAATAATAATAATAATAATACTAACAGCAAGGCAATAAAAATTTATATGTCACTTGAATACGCAAAAATTATTATGAGTTCTAACTATTTTGCTGAAGGATATTTACAGAAGAGTGAATATTTAATAATCTGGAGTTTGCTTATTGTGGACAAATGGGCCAATGTATATTGTGTATAGTCTAAAATCAAATATGTTCCGTATTTTAAAATATCCTGATTTTCGATTTAATTCGGCAAGTACAAATTTGACTGATTTTGTGCTTTAAAAATTATTATGCATCAGTTGATTGCGTTGTTTGTTGTGGTAAATTATGATTTTACGTTGTGTGTGTCTTTGAAGTTGTAACTTATTTCACAAAAGAGTTTTGGTTAGGAATTGGTTTGATCTTTATCAATAAATTGAATCTTGATCAGTATTTTGGTTTTTAGGTTTTTTTAATGTGAAAATATTTTATATTCTATGTTGTCTGTAATGTCACATTGTTCATCGGTCACATTGTATACACAGGTAACAGAATGTGTTGATGGCAGTATTTATCTATTTTCAATATCTTCAAATTCGTGCGTTGTTAATAAAGACTGTGATGGCTTTCGCAAATCTGACTCTTCGTAAATTTGTTGTCTGTCATGATAAATTAATTATAATTAATATTAACAAGAAAAAATAATAAATAATTAGTTTAAAATATAATAAGTGTATGCACTTACATGAATGTTTTAATTTGAAACGAGGAAATGTTTGAAATAGTAAATAAAAAGTATCAGTTAAAATGTTTGCATTTCGGTTGCGCAATAACCGGTAGCATTCAGATTTACCGCAATCATTTTATTAAAGATCAAAAGGATCAAACCCTTTATAAAACTAACCTCAGCATTAAAAGTATTTTAAAATTTATTCGACCTAATATCTATAGGTTATGCTGTGTAATGTTTAAGACAATTATTTAAGAAAATCAGCCACTACTTGCTATTACCAAATTCTCCGTGCCAAGTAAGAAAATAATATTGAATTTGAAAATATTTTGTCGGTATTTCATTATATTTCCCTTAATAGAAAAAATGACATTTGCACTTGATTGGAATAATTTGGAACAATTCTGACTTTTGTAAACCGGGATTTGAATTCTAGTGGCATATGGATTATGGTCATGAAAATCATCCTCTTCGATTACAGGAGACGCAAATTTCTTAAAGGCCATATGAACATTGATCAACCCTTCGAAATTGCTAATCTTAGTACATTAAGTGGTTTCTATTTAATAAAATTGACATTAAGTTTGCAGTTTTAAAATCGAGGCATCGACAATTATGGCTTCGACTGTGAATGTCTAACAAGGCCGAAAACGATTTTTTGAGCGAATATATATTCCCCCTCTAGATAAGAGAAACATAAAATTAATACAATTGTGGCATATCAGGTGATATTTATTGTGATTGGTAACTGATCAAACCTATGATTTACCAATTATTAATTTCTAAATTCTATATAATTCAAGGAACCGCTGTGGAAAACTCTTCTGTCAACAGAACGGTTGAGACAGGCTATGGCGAGTTGCTAATTAACTGCACGTAAACAATCCCATGGAAGCGTGGAAATACACCTAATTAGAAAGAATTTGAACAATTTATGCTGTGTGCGTCAATGGCATAGAGTTAGCAGTGCGTTTAAATGAATGTTGCTCAAAGTATTAATTTCATTTATGCGACGTTGTAACACAAATTTGTTATACATATTTCAAAATATGTCAATATGCTAATTGACAAATAGAGATAAATGTATTTTTCTGTAAATTAATCGCCATTGCAATACAGTTTTTCAAAGATTACTTAAATTATTTAACTGATTAGCAGATTACGAATTAACACTTCTTTTGTTCCTAGCAAACACGTTAACATATAGATACAATTAGGAGACTGAATGTTTAAGAATGCCTGTAATGTTAGTTGTATAATAATTTGCAGTTGATAATGCAAAGCAAGATGAGAAAAATTGGAACGAATAAAATTATAAAAGTTGAAATTAAATATTTCAACCAGTGGGAGTAGTTTAAGTTATTCTTTTTTGTAAAAACATGAACGTTAAAAATATATATTTTGATAGCCTAAATAACAAAGTAAGTAAGAAGGCAAATGTACTTTTCAAACAAACCGGTTTTGTCATTAATCATGACTCGTCGAATATTTGTCAGAATTAACGTTGCCGATGTTCGGTGCAGGCGCATTTGCTTTCGAATCTTTAAATACATCTACTGCGCCCCTCAAGCTCGCAATGCATTCTATTTGTTAATCGAAACTTATATGTTTGTTTGACCAGCCTTGCTTTCAGCTGGGGCCTATGAAGCATCACTTTAGACATGAAGGTCCAACTAAAAATTAGAATATATTTGAATTGAGAAAAATCAATGAACATAATTAAGTACATCACCCGAAATTGCATATAATAAGCCGATTCAATCTCTTTTTTGATGAGTGACAAGGCTAAAGTAAATTTTTAACAACGGAAATCTTCGCTACAGCACCACAGACAAAACGAAATGCATATTCTTCTCTAACGCAGAGATTGCTTCATAACGACAAACAATATAATGAAATCGTCAATCAAATAAAATTTTCGATTTTCATATAAACACTTATCCTAATACATATAAACTTTTGCCAGTATAAAAGAAGTACACCAAGTAAAACAGATATGTCCTTATTGAGAACTCTTCAAGTACTGCCCCAAATTGCAGTGGACAAGACTCGAACCGGTGCACTACTGCTGCGGAGTCTGCGAATCCAACATCTGAGCCACTCAAGACAGTAGTTGAATCGTTGCCAATAAAGACGAGACGGGTCTACTGGTTGAATTGCCTTTTCTCCACTATATAATGATTATATATATATATATATATATATATATATATATATATATATATATATATCATTGGTTCATATATCAAGATCGCAAACTTGATCACCACTCACTCAATGAATAATAGTTTAATAAAATTTACTTTCATTACATTTAAAACCTAATTGCAATTAATTTTCTGCCAATACTTTTTCAGTCGTTCCGAGATAATTCAAGGCTCATATTAACATTAATGTGCTTTTATTTGTGAAGTCTAAATTTTATTAATTCATTATTAATTGTATTGTAATTATAAATCCAATTATACCAACAGTGCATAAAAGTCAGTCATGTTGTGAGAAAATTAATTACTCTAAATATACATTTTTATTACAAAGAACAGAAAGGATTGGTCATCATTTCAAGGTTATTCAATAAATGAGAACCGTTTACTTTATACCATGTTCCAAACAATAGTTAGCTTCTAAAACGTCAATTATAATTTGTCAATAGTTGGCCGTGTTACACCATGCTGGCATCAACGTACCTTGTATTATAGTTATGAATTTTTAGGTTGTATTAAAAATTAAATTTGTAAGCATTATAATAACAGATGCAAAATATTAGTATTTTTAATGATTTAATCTTTTCCGATGTCACGTGTTAGTTAAATATAGACACGGTAGAAAAGTAACTTCTTCGAAACCATTAGACTCGGTAAAAAAATTCAATAAATTTAGAAACAAAAACACCTAAAAGAGAGGCCAATGTAACTGTGCCATTCTACACAACTGCACACACACACACACACACACATATATATATATATATATATATATATATATATATATATATATATATATATATATATGTACATTATTTGAAATTGAACTGTAAATATCTATTAATTAAATGATAAGAACAAGGTAGTTCAGTCGCCTATTTTTTCTATATTTCTTAGCGATATAGTGATTAACATTTATGCTAAAAACACCTATTTCAGAGATATATCATTTGTTCATAGGGAAATAACTGTAACCTCACAGTCCTATTTGACTAACTTTTTGCTAAGTACGATATGCCTTAAAATATATGAGAAAATGCAATTTAATCACACACTGGTGTACATGAATTTCATCTATATTCTCTCAAATAAATTTTGGATAAAATTTTCAACGTATGCTTTTTCTGAAAACAGATTATAAAAATGTTGTGAACATGGGATTTGACACAATTGTTAAAATTGGGAAGAAAATTTTTCTTATGATAAACGTTAAATTTAAATAGAGTGAACATCTGATTTGCCACATTTTGATAGATTAAAGCAAAACGAACTATGCTTAAAATCATACAAGGCTTTGTCATAAATATCCCTTTATTTTAATTTGTTTGCAGTGCCTTTGTCTGCTTGTCCAATAATGTAATGTACCTGGCTCTAATTCGAGTAAACTGAACACGTAGCTTGAAAAATTTAAGACCTAGAACTAATTTAACTAGGCGCCATAAATCAAGTCCAGCAGTTGCTAAAATAGTAAGAATAATAAAATATTAATTTCTTTTAGTAATAAATATTGGAATTGAAAACCACTCATTGACAATTGTGATGCATATAAATAAAGGAACATTATTTGCGCGGGTGTTAATAACATTTAATTTAACTTAAGGTTACGATCTTCATATAAACACTCCTTTATGTACGCACATTTGTCCATATAATCTGAGTATTATATAATGCTGAAAATGGAATTCATCTAGTAGACCGGTTATGTCTTTATTAAGAACTCATTTCGTAACGTCCGCAATTTGCCGCAGACAATACGCAATTAGTTTCCAATAAGGACGAAACCGGTCTACCGGATGAACTGCCTGTTCTGAACCCTACAATGCTTAGTTTATACCGATACATATTTGTAAATAATGGATCAAGTGTTTATATCAAGATCGTAACCTTGATTAAAAGTAAATAAGATGCATGGTCATTTATTTCATTAAACTTGTAGTCCATATGATTTGCTTCACTGTACCAAACTCAATAGATGAATTCTATCATTTTTTAGTTTTAATTTTCAGAGATTACGCTATTGTTTCTTACTTTTGATCTCGATATCACTTGTATTCTTTTGGATCAGAATACCATCATAAGGACATTCGCGCTTTATTAGAAAATTATTTTTGTTTTTCTCTAATTTGATAATAACAGGAATTAGATATTTGAACGAAATCATATTTATACATAGATTAATTTGATGTTGTAAATATGAAGTATATGTGGGTTTGTATGACACAATGTAATATATGTTTTCGCAGCAGATTAAATAAGATTTGAACGCTAATTACCAGTTGTGTTTCTAATCACAAAGATTTGAAAACAAGTAAACGTGCAATTAATGTACCAACGTATATATTTAGCTTTTTTATTTAGAAATCAATCAATTTTTTACCCAAATTAACTATATTTACTAATTAAAAGGAAATAATTTCACTGCAGTAACCGTTAAATTGTAAGAGCCTATCAAATGCTAAACGTCACATATTTATTAAGCTATTCTTAGGTTTTTCACATTATTCGATATTGTGCTAACAATTAAGTTATAAAAATCAGCAATAATACAAAATGGCATATTTTAAAATCGAGATCTATATGATGGTTGCATTATCACAAAATTTTGACCAATTTGAATGTTCAAGAATTACAGATCCAAAGAAACCTCTTTCAATGATATATTGTGAAATTTTACAAGACTGATTAATTTAACCATAACCTAGAATTTGAATCTTGTTATTAACATTGACAGTATTTGAACCCAAATGTAAATACCCCTTAATCTGCACCCTGTCAAAAGCCTAGAGTTTCTGATTTTTAATCTTAAATAATAAACTTGAATTTTTGCTCATTTACCATTTATACAAGGGATTATAGCTCAGATAAACTATAAAACAAATTCAACCCACAATAAGACATTTCCTTGAGTTCTTTAACATTTACTAGATATATATAGCGCCTAGATTTGATTAAAAATTTTCTGGATTCTGTATTAAAACGGAAGATGAAGCAGTCACGATTTTATTTTTTTATCTTAAAAAAATGTGGATGTTTTTGAGTCTAATGAGGTCTTAAATATTCGAATGTTTATCTTTTTTTATTGCGTTTTCAAATTTTGGATAATGATGCAATAAAGAAACACTAGCAACCGTTCATCGAAATATTTCGGAAATACACCGTGCTGACAGGTATACGTCATCCATTTACAGTAATTCGTGGAGAAAAATATTTACTTTAATTGGTTCTAATCTAAAATATGACTGGAGAACATAGAAATTGAAATGAAATCAATCTCATTATAATATGTTATTTACATTTATTAATGCTGTTATGTTTAAAGAAACGTTAGTATTCCTTATATTTGCGTTGTCTTTAAATGCTTTTTAATAATATGCTGAATATAGTTCGTTTCACACAGGAATGTTAAGGTTAAATTTAAATTAAGAGAAGCGCAAATTTGACCTCATTACGAAGGATAAACGAAATACAATATATGTTGTTCTAATTCATGCATAAAAAGATTATAAAATAAGGCTTAAAAGTATTAACAAAAATGTAAAATTTCAGTCGTTTCTAAATTTAATCTTAACGTGTACATAATTGTCCTTAAATAGAGTTAGATAATCTTTCTTTACAGTGGTTTGAATAAAGATATACAAATATAAAATTTAGCCACAAAATAAGCTTAATATGCGGGCGATTGAAACAACAAAAAAGTTGCATGTTGATTGTTGTATAATTTCGATGTCATTCACTTCTTAAAAGATTCCAACTAGTGAATCGCATAATAATGATCAAGCAATGTTTTAGAAGAAAATTATCGTTTAAGGCTGTGTATGCTTATTATTTTTAATTTACCTTCACTACGAGTTTCCATTGCTAAAACCTTTGTGGTGTGATTGACCAATTATTATAAAATACCACATGAGCCTGACGACGGCACCATGACGCGGCGTGTGTTCCCCGCCACAAAAGGGGACAACAGCCACAGGATTACATGGACTCCTGGACAGTACTCCGTAATTCCGAATGGCGAATGAGCTCTCAACAGCCACCGGCAACCATACAACTTACTGCTGCCTTGCAGACTGCGCTTGGATGTGCAAAGGCTAGAGGTGCGTCCTCGATCAAAAAGCCGAGTGGTGAGGGGACACCACTTGTACCAAATTCCCAAGAAACTCCATGAAATGGAGCCGGCTTATCCTCTAAAATGAGTCAGCCGCAGTAAAGTAAAGTAAAGTAAAGTAATATTACTGAGTTAGTATTCAAAAATTAAGCTCTAGAGGAGTGAGCCAATGCCAGCAAATGTCAACACTGTAGCCAGGAAACAATCACTTTTGCAAAAGGCGCTTCGATAGGCCAAAACAAGTATATCTACAAATTAAACATTTATACTCAAAAATAGCCTGTCAATTCGGCATATTGGCTTGTTTGTAATTAACTTGACACGCCCGAAATCCACAAATAATCGTCTAATAAAATTTGTTTCTCCCTGTCCGTGGAAAGCGTTTTGTGACTACTCAATATCTATTTTAGTGAAAATTTGAAAGATGTATTTAGTATTCATTTTGATGTGATGCTACCAAATGTTGGTAATATTATCTCTTTTTCGCGTATCTGCACCGGTTAACTAAAAGAAAATGTCTAAAAAACAAACTATAAACTAGATGATTTATTCGCTAATTCTTCGAACTTGCTACATTGAATGGAAATGCGACTTCTCCTTGAGATACTCCGAGGTTAAATTAAAATTCACAAATTAGTCACGGTTTGCCCTTTTCACATTTTTGAGATACAATTACTAAATATTAACAGAGCCTTCAATTAGTGATATATATATATATATATATATAGTGCTATAGGAGATTAGATCCAGATCAAAAGCTTGAATTATATAATTGTTTTCACCGCCAGCGCAACCAAAAATCGTTTTATCATATCAACATTCAATTGAATATCTTTTCCTCAGCTAGCGTGGTGTCTGTACTGTACTGTCTGATTGGGATTTACTAGTTGAAACCTTGCTTAATCAGGCGCCATATGGGATCGAATTAAGGGAAAGGCTAACCAAAAAAGCAATAGGTATTATATAAGTGAAAATTTTCTATTGCATACGACGAGGTAAAGCAGGGGTTAGGTTAGAAAACGAAATAGACTGGTAAAGTTTCGAACCAAGACCGAGGCAAAATTCTAGTCAGTACTTAAAGAAATCCCAACAAAGACAAAACCGGTTAACTCAACGAATTTCCGTTTCCACTTTGTATAAAGCGTACTCTTTCCTGCCAAATATATATATATATATATATATATTTCTAATTAGGAATAAAGAACAGATTAATAACAAAGTGGATAAAGGCCATTTATTTCGTGAATACTAATCATCGCTATACAAATCAATTGCCAATTCTTTCCAAATCATTCATAGTCTACAAATTCTCATGTATGTGCGGTAGCACATATATCGGACGTACGAAGAAGCAATTGATAAGCAAAATCCAGCAACATTTGCCACAGAAATTGATTAACAAAGGCTTGCCACCGTCAGAAAAATCAGCTATTTCCGATCATATATTGGCAACGGGGCACCCTGTCAATTCAACCAATTTCACAATTCTACATAAAGCAAAAATCAGAAAAATTATTATTTATCTACGAAACCCTTTACATAAAACAACAAGCACCTGACCTTAATATTCAAAAGTTTCATCAACATGATATTCTAATTGATTCAACAACAATCTACAAGTATCCAGTCAAGACCAAACATGCCCTCGACTAGATTCAACAAACATACAATTGGATTGGCAACAAACGGAAGTGGAAAAAACAGAGGCGCAGGCAGTGACAGAAGTTTCCAAACGATATGAGCATTCAACACTGCAATCCACACTGGCGCTGTTACCATGTGGAAATTATAAATTTGCGCAACAAGGTGAAACAATCAACTACACTGGGAAAAATAGCACTCGTACATGTAACAGTGAACAATACGCACAAATGGTTAATTCTCAAGTTATCAAAACAATAATGACCAGATCTCAAACATCATTTTGCAATACTGCGAAGTAGCCTTGTAAAAACACATACACACAAACACAAACACATACACACCCACCAACTAGCTAGCTTGTAAACAGAAGTAAAACAGAGTCAATTGATACCACCTAGCATCAATTGAAAACCCAAAATGTATATATGTATGATTTGTAAAGTGATGATTAGTATTCCCTAGAATAAATAGCCTTTATCCACTTTATTTATTAATGTTTTTCCTAATTAGAAATATACTGTGGAAATTATATATATATATATATATATATATATATATATATAATTCACAAATCACAATCTAAAAATAATAATATATATTTTTATATATTTATTTTTATTTTTAAATTACAACAAACACCTGGCCTAAATATTCAAAAGTTTCATCAACATGATATTCTAATCGACTGGCCACGAATCAAAAAATAACAAAAATTTACTAGCAACCAGGCAACCCCAAACACCCCTACAACCAGACTCATTAAACATTCGATCTGATTGGCGATAAACTGAAGGAAAATCTGCTACCTAAGGTTTATATATATATATATATATATATATATATATATATATATATATATATATTATGGGATTCTTGTCTATATCAAGATGGCAACATTCTTCTAAAAAAATTGTTCTTATCGTCCTCGCAATCAATGATAGTTTAATTTTTATTCAGTATTTAAGCAGAATAAAATATGGATGACGCTTTACAATGTTAAAATTAACAAAGCATGAACGTGACGTATTGCAAAAAAGTCTTTCATCAGCCTTTTCTAAAAAATCAATTCGCATCAAAGGAACATTTAACAGTGAAGAATGTTATGGTGATTTCAACATAGATTTGATCCAATAATTTTAAGGGAAACAGCTGAGACCATTTTACAGGAAATCTAAAAAAGGATTTTAAATGCAAGATAAGCTATTTCAAATAAACACCACTGAAGTTTCAATGGAGATGTGCATCCATAAAATTAACTTAATAGATTTTAATTTTTTACTTGGTTGATAAATTGTACTCTAAGTTTATTCAATCAACATGGCATATGTTCAATCGGAAATTACTCTTCCATTAACTAAAATGTTAATGACCAAAATCCCTATGTTTTCGGCCAGATGTTGAATAGAATATAAGTCGCTGAGCGAGTTTAGCAATATTCTAATCGTTATACATGCAATAAAATTGTTATATTAATGTAAAATTAAATACGTTTGTTTATGATGCACTATATGAAATCTCACCTGATTTCCAATTTTTAAAAATTAATACAATCATTAGAAACTAGATTATTTAGATGAGGATTTATTATGATTATATCTTTCCCATATTTATAGAGTATACGACAAATCCAGACTACCTTAAGCCTTAATAAGCGCACAAATTTCCTGTTTTTAATGCAACTATTACCGGAATACTACATGAATTTCACGATATAATAGTTCGCAGAATTTCGAAATATTGATATAAATATCGACTAATATAATAGTCAATATGTTCTACTTTTGTTTTTATAAAATTATTGCATTTCTGTCGATATTTCGAATAACCAATACAGCTTAATGATTTTGGTGATTTGCTTGAGTGTTTGCTATAAATAAATTGATCTTAATCAATTTTGATAGAATTGTCAACACAGCTGGTAATGATATTATTTTTGTAAAATTTTCAAGAAAAGATGAACAAACCATTTAAATGCTGTTTACCCAGTCGTAAAATATCGCATTAATGCCTGTCGAAACAGTATTGCTTTGCACCGTTCTTTATTTCGAAGTTTTTTATTTCTTATAATTGCTATATATTATATATAGCAATATAAAACAACTTGACAAGTCAATTGTATACTTGTAGCGCATATCCGGAGTATTTTGACAGAGGTAATCGCAATTCTTTCACTGTAGTGTGCGAGCTTGAAGTAAACACTGATCCTATTGTATTTAATCAGACACCGAACAACATGACAAAACTACCGCCAGCTGCAACGCATTGACGGGTTTCGTCCTTTGATGATGATCATCAGAGTACGAAGACGAACTGACTAGCGACGATCAAACCGCATTGCATTTTTATGGAAAACAAAATTAGAAATGTGGCTCTCACCTCTAGTAGTCTTGCATATATTGTACCTGACTGGAAATAACGACTGCACAATTTCTATGCAGTCACGAACGTTAGCTGATTGTAGCTTTCGCCACACACATGTATATGTACAATACAATTAAACGATTATTGATTGCGTGGAAGTTGGTAACAATTATTTAAATCAATTTTGCGAGCTTGATGAAAACACCAAACCCATTATATTTAACCAGTCGTCGAACAACATAACAAAACCACCGCTAGTCACAACGCACTGACGCGTTTCGCACTTCCATGATCATCATTAGAGTACGACGTCAAACTGACTAGCGAGAATCCAACCGCATTGAATATATGTGGAAGGAAAATTAAATAAGCGGCTCTCACCTCTACCAGTCTCGCATACATTGTACTGGACTGGAAATGTCGGATGCATAATTTCTATGCAGTCACGAACATTAACGGATTGCAGCTTTCGCCACAAATAATTATATAGGCAATACAATTAAACAATTATTGATTCCGCGGGTGGTGTTAACCATTCTTTAAATCAAGTTTGAGAGCTTGAAGTAAACACCAAACCCATTTGATTTAAACAGTCCTCGAACAACGCAGTTGTTTTGGAGGAAAGCAGGTGCCTATCATAGCGCTTTTGCTTAACATAAATGATAGGAAACTACACGATTACTTGTCTTGCCTGTAAATTACACAATACAACCAAGGAGGTAACATGGATGCTCAATTAATTTGTACTAGTTATCAGGAATATGCTGAAACACATCTTCACACACACGGAAACATGCTGGAATACCAGTAGAAAAGTCAGGTGATCGATTAAATTAATTTTTAAAGAAAACTGATTATACAGACGCCATATGTGGAAGGTTGTAATTGGCTAGGAGCGAAGTTAAACAGTTTTAATTAATTGTGTGCAAACTCTATTACCAATAACCAGTTTGCATCAAATTCATTCAAATTGGAATATTCGGAATCAAATTGACGCTTCGCAAGTGAAAAATAAATTTTGTTAAATTTCTAAAACAATTTAATTTTATTGGTCGTCGTCGTAGTTGCAAAAATAAATCGAGATATAATATAATTAATTTTAAGTTCTCCGTGTGAAAGTAACCAAATAAATATTTTCAAACAAAATGCAATACTGACCGAACTTTTTGATTACTTATTAATCGAGTTCAGGTGTATTTCTGACTAAAAACTGCTGGCATATGGGCGAACATTTCCACCTTATCTCAACTTATTTCTTTTCAAAATCACGGTCAAATTCAGGCGAATTTCCCGTTAGGCATTCTATGACAAATTATATTATCGTACAGTGGAAGCTGTTGTACGCAGCACTTATTACAAATAAATAAATAAACGAAAATTTTGCATGATATGAATGTAAATTCGCCAATCGTTTGTGTGTGTTTCTGTGTTTTCGCGAAAATATATGTATCAATACAATTTGTTTACATTTCTTTCAAAAATTGACCACAAACAGAACCAGACAGGACAATTTTGGTTGAGTTCTTCCGAAAAAAGTCCATGTTTATATATGCTTCATTAAACGATTTATATCTGAAATTCAAAAAATTGTTTTAAATCGTTGAACCAAAATTTAGTCATGAAGAATCTTCATTTTCAAATACTTGAGTAGACATTAGAATATGAAAATAAAATGTCGAAAACGCTACAAATAAATGTTTAAATGGATAATTTAAATAAATTTAGAGAACTTTGGAAACATGCTTTGTGCGTTACAGAATGCAATTTGAGCGTTCTACATAGCAGTCAGGTGAAATGCATGAATAATTAATGGAATTAAGCGCGAAATTTTTATTTTCGAAACACTAATCTCATTTTATTTAATTAGTCGTAGCAATTCTTTTAATCAAGTTTGCGAGCTCGAAGTAGAAACCAATACCCTAGTATTTAACCAGTGGTCGAACAACATAGCAAAATTAAACGAACAATGGTTGCGCGGGCGATGATACCAATTATTATAATCAAAGTTGCGGTCTTGATATAAACACCTCACCCATTAATAACTTACATATATCAGTATAAACTAAGAATTATATAGTGTAGAAAAGGTAATTCATCCAGTAGACCGGTTTCGTCCTTATTGGGAACCCACCATGCACTGACCAGAATTTGCAGCGGATAGGGCTTGCACCTGGGCACGCCTGCTACGTATTCTGGTGCTCTAACCACTAGGCCACCCTGCCACATACTACACTGGCCACAATTTTGAGTCATGTACTTACTAATGTAGTCTAATTTAAGATTAGTTGTAGCTCATATGACATCTATTTAGACCCTAAGTTCCAACTAACCATTCCCAATCTGTCATTACTGAACACTACATGGGGAAGTGGTATTGAAATGAACATTTATATAATTAAACGAACATTGTTTGCGCAGGCGTGATCACTATTATTATAATCAAGGTTGCAATCTTGATATAAAAACCTGACCCATTAATTACTTACTTATGGCAGAAAAGACAATTTATCCGGTAGACCGGTTTCGTCCTTATTGGGAACTCATTATGTACTGGCCAGAATTTTCCGCGAACAGGGCTCGAATCTGGGCTCGTCTGCTTCGGAATCTGTCATGTCTGTTCAGTAATGAGAGATTTGGGATGGTTAGTTTGAACTTTGAGTCTGAATGAATGACATATGAGCTCCACAAAAAGGAAAAATAGATAGCAGGGTGGCTCAGTTGTTAGAGCAAAAGATTCCAATGCAGACGTGCCCAGGTTCGAGTTCTGTCCGCGACAAATTCTGACCAGTACATGATGAGTTCTCAGTTAGGACAAAACCGGTCTACTGGACGAATTGCCTTTTCTATACTATACACTTCTTAGTTTTCACTGACATACGTAAGTAATTAATGGGTCAGGTGTTTATATCACGACCGCAACCTTGATTATAATAACATAGCAAAACTACCAGCAGTTGCACGCACTGACGCCTTTCGACCTTCTATGATCCTCATCAGAACACGAGGGCATAGAGCCGCATATCCTCTTTTGCTTTCCATATATAATAGCAATGCGGTTTGATCCTCGATAGTCATTTTGCCATCGTTCTCTGATGATGATAAGGGAGGTTTGAAAAGCGTTATGCGTGCGACTGGCGGTAGTTTTGCTATGTTTTTCCACGAACATTTAAATTAAATGGGATTCGTATTTATTTCAAACTCGCATACATGATTTAAAGAAATGTTACCACCACGCGCACAATCAGTTATTGTTCATTTCTATTGGCTTTGCTGTTAAATTCCCGTTTGATAGTTGGCGGTCGTTATTTGATGACGAATTTTGAATGTGGAAACGTGCCAGTCCTCATGACCGACGGTAGTTATTCTATGTTTCCTAACCGGTTAAAAGAATAAGATTGGTGTTTACTTACTAGATTTAAATAAACTAGACGATCCTTAAAAATTTGGAAATTTTGAAGAATTTTCAGGCATCAAATTTAGTTATAATTTCAGCGCCTGTAAATTTGCATAACGCGTGCACAAACATGGCTCCAGTTTATTAATCCACAGCGCGTCATAAATTGAAACCACATTTTCTTTTTGGCATTCTGTATGCATCGTAAAAGTAATATTTCTATGTACTTCGAAGAGGGTTTAAACAATATGTTGCGCAATTAGTGATGTTCCCTGGCATACAAATTAATAAATGCGGTTAAATTGCAAATTCTTTTATTTATTAGATGGCGATTTAGTACATCAACATTAGTTTATTGATCGGGAATTTACGTTAAGCAATAATTCTTAAATACTGATAAATACTGTTTGTTGCGAAGAACTAATATATATGTAAGTATGTATTAGGTGTTCCGAACATTGTTACAAATTAGTTCAGTTGTGACCAGAAGGATAAACCAAAGACAGCATGAACGGAAAGTATAATCTCATGCACATTCGTTTCGTGCTTACTGGCGACTCATCAGTAGAAGCTGGTATTACGCCCTTTAACCACTATATATTTGGGTGAGGAATGTGGGATAATAGGACGATACAATCTCCTAGACGGATGTGTAAACCTGCGGTAGTGAAGCTAACATTATATAAAATCTCGACAATGTGACTTTAACGCTAGCTCACTCTATATAATATATATAACGATTCTGTAGAGGATACTAACACTACGGCTATTGTGTTAGTAACCGATACCAACATTATAGTATCGAAAAGGTACGTTGTGCTAACACTATGGTTTCTGAGTCGGTACATCGTGCCAACATGACGGATATCAATTTATGCTATAGTTCACCAACATTGAAAATTACAAATGTTTCTGAACACCTTTTACTCCAGTAAATCCATACACTCTGGCCTTGATCATAGAAGCATAGAAGCGAAACAAAGATCTCTTATTTAATAATTGACGTTTTGTTTCTTGCAGCTATTTGCAAGTTTAATTTCATTCATAAATTTGTTGTAGTAGATAACATTAAATCATCTACTATCAATACGTTTGCAAAAAGTTAACAAACATAAATTTTCCTTAGTGAAATATCTTTCGGAACACATTTTTTTGACAAGGCTACAAGTAATATAAAGATGATTACATTCCAAATGAAAATAGATTTTAATGAACGTCCTTTGAATTGCGGCCGAATTTATTCATCTGATATAAAAAATATCAAAATATTTGTCGTTCATTATGTTAAGATTTGTAATAAATAAATTGGTAAATAGATTTTTCAGAACATTTTCACGGGATATTTTTTACTTTTTCAGATGTTAAAATTATTTTTGTTTGTGGCATATCTTCTACAGAATGACTGGTCTTAAAATATCTATTTATGTAGTAGCGTATAACTTTTTCTGTGCCACAGATTTATCCAATTCTTGTTATATTCTCCATTGTAAATAAGATATTTTAAGATTAATATATACATATTAATAGAGAGCGGGGTTTTAAATTATATTTATTAAGTATGTTTTTAACACGATATATGTAACTTAATTCGGTGTTTTTAATTGAGGCATTTTTCGCTACTATTAAAGTGAAAAATCGCTCTAACACTACTTCGTTGCTCCAAAATTATAAAATGCAAAAAAGATGCAAATAATCATAGAATAAACTTTGCAAGGTAAGTCTTCATTGATGCTGACAACTACCATTCAGTTTGATTAAACTATGATGTTCTGAAATTATTGTCCTCGATAATAGAAGCACAAATCTTGAACAGCTCATTAAAAGTAAAATTCGATAGCACTCAACTGCGTTAGAAATTTCATTTAAGTGGTTTTTCTACAGGCTTATCAAATACTCTTTAATCGACAGTAGTGATATTTCCAATAAAATCAATTTTCTCTCGTTTATCAGCTTAATGAGGCTTGACGAAGCAGATTGACGAGCAGAGTTTCCTGAATTTCAATTGGATTATCTATTATTTCACCGTCAGAATCCTGTATTTGCTTAACTAGTGCCACAATATATAAAATTGTAAATCAAAACTAGGGCTGTTTTAACTTGACATAATTAGCAAGAATTTGACCGATTGTCAGTGAAGTAAAAATCTATAGGGAGAGCAATGTTATTTTGATGAAATATTTTAATTCAAGGACGGAATCAAAATTTTGAATTCTAAATTCAGGTCAATAAAGGTTTTATGAAACAACTTGGGTTGAGAGTTACTTTTCATTATTTCCATAAAGTTGATAAAATTTGAAGTTTAATCTTCTTTAGTCAATCTGCAACCATGCTCCTATTTTAAACGTGGAACGTCTATATGACTCAATGCATTCGAGACAGAACCGAATATTTTATATTCTAACGTCATTTAGGACGAATTTATCATTTAACTTGCACTTAAGTAGAATTTTTTAGTCAACCTCATAAAAATATTTGCTATTGAGGAACGAGTAAATTTATTTCCGTTTTTATCGTGCAAATGTTGGAGATCGTCCAGGCATATTTTAAAAACACTTCCAACCATTTTCAATTGGATAACGCATGCAAATATTTTGTGCAACTCGCTATTATTTATTGTTAAAAATTACACTTCCATTTCACAGGTGACAGATATTTACCAATATGATAATTTGTACTAGCTTCACTTGAATATGCGAATTTTTATTTAATTAGGCCTACAAAAATACAATTAAATCTATTATTAAAAAAAACATTTGTTTATTGGTAATCAAAGGTTCGAAGAATCATGTGGCAATTGCTCACTTAGCACATAAAACCTAGGCCAGACTGCATACTATAATTATTTAGATTGCGTTGGAATTCTGTTCTACTTTTTGTTATATAAATTATTTCATCAACACAATTTTAAAGTAGAAAGATTAGTTTTTAAATCTGACGCTCTCGAACAAACTACGGTTAGGAGCATTTGATGGATTGACAACGTGCGTCGGTGATGCGGTTTTTTAAACATTTGGCTAGAGTAAAACTTCGTAATTCGGTCTAATTCAATGTAATCTAGATTACTCCAATAGGCTTACAGTACACTTCCGTTGTGATAGAGGAATTATCTTGTGAACGTTGTTGGTTCATAAAATTTTTCTTATTACCATTATTCGACAGAAATAAAGCTTATTATGTAAATTTGTATGTGAGCTTTCTTGGCATTCTTAAAAATCCAAACTTGTTACTGGGCATGATTTTAACATGGTTTTATCTATTTGAAATTGAAAAATACATCTTTTTTAATTATAAAGGCGGATTTTGTAAAACATTTCAGGGTCCCAGACTAGTGTTTTTAGCAGAGTTGATTCAGTAATTACGAAAGCAACCGAAGGATTATGATCAAAATTTCAATTATGAATGGGCAATATTTTGGTGATCTAATGTAGGACACCCAAATTAAAATACGTCTGAAGGGCTAAATGTTGTTAAATGCAAATAAAATGATTATTCAAAAGACATGGATAAAATTTTATGAAAAAAGTCAGAAAGATTTACTAACCTAGGAGACCAATTGAACAACTTTGCAAATAATTATATTGGATGCAGAATAACAAATATTATAAATCTCACCAGAATTGACTTAAAAATACACCTACTAAATCTAAATTAGAGCATGTACAAATTTCATTTGTGGGTGGTAGATTTGCATTGTCATTTCCGTGAAGATCCGATTGAACCCCATTGAGTTCGTCTTCATGTTGGTTGAGTGCTGATTCGCCAACTCACAACGAAGACTTCCACATCATTCGTATTAACCACTTGAAATGAGGTGCGATCTAATTTTGGTTGAATAGTGTTGACCTCACCTATATTGGTTGGGTGGTTTATGCGGATTCCCTCAGAATTTTTTATTAGTGTGTCATCCAGCAGAGACTTAATTATCCCTATCTCCGCAATCAAGGTGTTCATTTGTGCAGTCAATCCGATAATGCGTCAGAAGCCACTTTATAATATCTTAATACAGATGCTTTAATTTTAATCCATTATATATATCTAGAATTTTGCTCGTATAAATGGCATCGATTAAGTAAAACCAAAATACAAATTTATATTATTTTACGTTCAATTCTGCGGCTCGAAGGCTGCTTCCATCATTGTGCTGACTGCTTCATCATAATACGCGCGCTGCTGCGAGGACGTTCTTTTGAACTCATTCCAGCCATAGTTAGGAATCTTGGTACGTTCTCTGTCTCAAAGGTGGTTTTTGATACATCTCTCTCCTCAGGAATCAGCCTTTGCACCCTATTTAAATGAACAAGTGCGGCAGCTTGTTGTCCATCAAGCACGTTAACGACAACTGTATTATTTTCTGCTCTCTCCACATTATACGGACCCTCATTGACAGTCTGGGGTGCCATTGTCTCGACCTTCGCGACCATCACATAATCACCGAAACTTAGGGGAATGAGTGTAGGTCTTCTTGCATATGCTTGTCACTGTGTGCTGCCAAAATGTTCAATTCAATTTTTTTTGATCCAACAAATCTCCTGGCAGTCTAATATTCTCTCCATAGACCATGGTTGTTGGAGTCAATCGTCTGGTGGTGAAAGCAAACGGGTTGAGCTTTTCTCTTGTTTGTGGCTTAAAACGCTGACAATTACTACACTGTTGGAAATGGCGACGAATTTCTTTATTCATGCCAGGCCACTGCAATCACGACCGCAATATCTCAGTGAGTCGCCCGACGCCGGGGTGTCCCAACGTTTCATGTCAGAAGACCATCAATTCTGTTCATATACAATCTAGCACAAACTACTACACTGTTTGTCCTTTTTTCGCACCAATAGGCCGTTTGCAGGCTCAACAATTCATTTGATGCGGACATCACTGTGCCGTTTATTTAACTGATTGACTATTTCCTGGCATATGAAATTATTTCCCTGTTCTTCAGAATATTTAATAAGTTGCGAAAGTCATACAGCGGAAATTCGGCTGAGAGCACTGGCTGCAGCATTTATGATACTGGCTACATGATGAATTAGTATATGGTATTCCTCGAGCTCTTCAAAGGTTTGGTGTACCCATTTCTTCTCCATAACCAGTGATCTTCAATACACTTATGCTAAGTAGTCGGTAACGACATCTATATGCCCACCGATGACAAAACACCTAAACTTTTGTAATACCCATTGTACGGCCAGTTTATCCTTTTCTGTGACGATATAGTTTTGCTTTGCCTTACTGATTGTGCGACTTACATATTGAGTCGATCGTCAGCCTGCTTATAACACTGAATCTAACATACTACCTTACGAGGTAATTCAAAATAGTTGTGTCTATTAATTACTGTTTGCATAGAATAGAGGCTTCTGGAGCCTCGTCCGTCCAACGAAACGGTATCTTAGCAATGGTTATCTCGCTATCCCTGCGAGATATTATCCATAGAAATTCAACTTAACAATATACTGCAGCAATTGTCTGCGAAGTGTAGGCTCCGGATAATCCTTGATAAACTGTAAATTCGAATATAATGGCATACATCCCTCCACTGAGACTGAGTGACCGAGGAACCGCAATTGTCGACCTACATAAAATTTTAATGGATTAAAATGTAATCGCCATTCTAAGGCATTGGCCAACATCGTCTGTAGTATAATACGCAATGGGTCTTCAGTAGTATTCCATATAATAACATCGACAACGTAAGCTATTGCACATGTTATGTTGGACACGAAAGAGTTCATCATACGTTGTAACACATTCAGTGCGTTCATAAGACTGGCGTTTTCGTATTCGCTACAACCACATACATATGTTATATATTATCATGCATGAAAAAATTTCGTGATCCATTCGATCGTAGCCACCATCGGTGCGCCCGATTCCTGACACAAATTTTCTCTCATACGTTTAACGCCCAAGACTTTGGTAATACCGGCACATCAGCTTCAGTATCCAAATAGAATCTTACTGGCGTTCCGTCGAAGAGATCTAAAATCTTACTTTTCACTTGCAACATTTTCTTCGACGGCCATCTGATTCTGAACACTTTTTAGGTTTCTTTGCTAGTTTTCTCTGGATCTACAAATCTGATCCTCCAAAGTATTCATATTTTGGGCACGAGATAGTAGACCCTATTTCATTATTGGTCTTTATCTTGGAGCACTTTAATGGTTCTGCTACACCTTAGACGATATATTCGTCAAAGCTGGTGTCTTTCTAGATTGACCTTGCTTCCACATCACTGACTGTCGCCGTATGTCTTTGAATTTCTGATTATGCCGCAAAGAATTTCAGTAGGGTTTGTCGCTCCTGCCGGATGTTGTAACGCGACCCATACGTGGACTCACAGCTGCCAATTTGTAAGTCATTATCGCAGAACTTTAATGAGCCTGAACTCTTTATTTCAGGCCTGCCTGGGCGCTGGATGTTGAGAAATATTTGGTAGAATTCAGCGGCATAAACATGATGGCCTCGTGCATTTGCAAGCCGGGCAAAGACTCAGTTAGCTTGGACAAACACAGACTGTTTTTAGCCATAGTATCAAGAAGCATCGCACCCAGTATCGATTTCAGTCTGTACAATTTCCAAAAACACCTTCTGAGGCATGGCTCGAAAGTGATCCAGCATTCGTATTCTATATTCTTCGTACGTCAGCTCAACAGACAGCAAATTACAAGTCAACTAATTTTTAGACATCCACGCACACAATAGGTGATTCCAATGAAAATTATTGTGAACGAACTGAGGCTTCAAATTGTTCAAACCACAACTGTGACCTTTCCACATACAAATTTGCAAGAAGTAGCTTAACCTCTGACGAAGGTCGAAAAATCCCATCAATTCGGAAGAAACGCCAACATATTTATACTTGCTTACTCTTGGACGCTTTCGCCACGGTGATTGCCCTCGTAATTTATTTTTAACGTATAATCCATCCGAAAATTAATTATCCCTATCGCCGCAGTCAAGGTGTTCATTTGTGCAGTCAATCCTCTTACTAGGTTTTGAAATCCGTCAGAAGCCATTTTATTTGTTTTAGCACAAATGCTTTCTTTTTAATCAATTATACATACATATATATATATATATATATATGTATATATATATATAATTAGGAATTAGAACACATAAATAAAAAAAGAGTGGATAAAGGCCATTTATTTCGTGACCTGTCATCTCTTATACAATCATACATATTTATACATTTTGAGTTTTCAATTGATTATGTTAGTGGTAACAAATCTGACTCGTTTTTACTTCTGTTTCTTGTTTTGGCTAGTTGATGAGTGTGTATGGGTTTGTGTTTGTGTGTATGCGTGTTTGCATGTAAAGGTCATTCTCGCGGTATTGCAAAGTGATGTCTGAGATCTGGTCATTATTGTTTTGATGGCTTGAGAATTAACTATTTGTGCACATTGTTCACTGTTACATGTACGAGTGCTATTTTTCCAAGTGTAGTTGATCGTTTCACCTTGTTGC